>JAXCGZ010013403.1:45000-111916 GCA_037179515.1 Halocaridina rubra | reverse complement strand
CCAGGTCTCCCAGACTCTAGATATGCCACAGTACACCTCCTGTAAACTATGCGACCATCCTAATGCTAACACTCTTGACCACTATTGTCTTCAGTGCCCCACAGTGAGAGATGTTTTACCACGAGGTCAAACTAATACAGATCTGCTCATTTTTACTTAATGATGACAACCTTGATGTTATTCTTGCTCGTTATCCTCACTTTGGTGGCCATTAATTATATTGAATTATACATATATTTTCTGTATGTTGCTGTATAATTCTGTTTGTGCATTCTGCGTTTCTCTGAGCTTTACTTTTGCATATAATGTACTCTGTGCTGCCATACTGTGAGTTGTGTGTTAGTATGCAGCAATGTTTTATCAATATGTACACCTCCCTGTAAACCATGTCAACTCTTGGTTTGTATCTATTTGAAGCATTATTTGTATGAACTCATGTAATGTCTGACGCCTTGGCGCAATAAATTAATAAAATAAAATAAAATATCTCTCTCTCTCTCTCTCTCTCTCTCTCTCTCTCTCTCTCTCTCTCTCTCTCTCTCTCTCTCTCTCTCTCTCTCTCTCTCTCTCTCTCTCTCTCTCTGTGTGTGTGTGTGTGGTTTATTTGTGTAATATAGCAATTCCTAGCAATTTTTCTTTTATTGAATAACTCTGTGAAATATTTAAATGTTGAGCATTAATATCATGCACTGTTTCTGAGTTTTTATGTATTTTTGTAGCTTTCAGACCCTAATCAATCCCAGTTTAACAAAGCGAGGGGATGGATATTCCAGCTCTTTTAGTGCACCGGGAAGAGGGCCGTAAGTTTTAATTCTTCTTTTATATTACTTATGTATAATTTTGTGTAAATATCGTAACTTCTTCACTGAAAATCTGCCCAAAAAAGCCATGCTCACTCTTTACAGTTGTTTGTATGACGGATTAATTCTAAATGAACATCTACATTGCTTTGAGCGAAAGGTCTATTGGGTAATTTTCATCCTTATTTAATATGCAGCTTTAACACTGTAAAAGTAACTTTAAGGTATTTGTTCAAGTATATTGATTTTCACACTAGTCTAGTACAGTATTGTAGTATGCACAGAAGACTGTAGATTTAGGCACCTTTTTCCTTTCACAGTTTTGTGTTATTTTGATTAATTTTTAGATGGAAAGGTGGTTTTTATATTATGTTTGTAATGTCACTTTTAAGGTTTAGAAAGGAAATGTTGATTTGATTCTGCAGGTAGATATTTTGTCTTTTAAGTCAAAATTTAATTATTTGAAAAAGGGCATTGTTTAGTAATGCTCCTGTTTTGCTGGCATACTTCCTGCAGAGTTTGTTCAGTGACAAAAGCTAATATTTCCTCCATGAGGTTATTTGTATTGTGCTCTCCAATTAGTCATTTGATATCCTTTGGTTTTCAATTTTCTTTTGACCAAGTAGTATATGCTCCCCACCCATAAGGAAGGGGCTTAGTGTGATGGCCAGTTCTGTTATATATTTAGCTTTTCAAATGCCTCCTTTTTATTTTTTTTTATGCAGAGTAAGTATAAAAAGAAATCAAATCACACTGGACTAGAAAATAATTACTTTACCAAGACTTTAAAAAAAATAAAAGCAGTGCTGTTATAGAATTTTGTGTATAAAAAGAATGCATTCTGTAGTGCTTGTATATTTTGACAGCATTACCGTAATGTGATGATAATTTTATTAAGTATTCTGGTACTTACAGCTGAATGTAGCTATAGCTATCTGTGTATTTCATCGTAAAGGAATGCACCTCCATTTAGAATAAGCAAATTTCTCTTATCTGTCGTATACAGAAGCCATAATCCCCCTTATAATTGGGGTTGCTGAGTCTAAGCAAAAAATTTAACTCCGGGACGGATAAACAAAAGAGAAGATTCTCAGTTCCCTTACTCTACCCTATTTAGTTGACTTTTGCGATACCAGGAAAACAGTGAGGAGGTACTCTTCCCCCAAGTAAGCGAAATACTATAGTAGTATTTGCATTGCCTGCTGTATTGATCGTTGGGATCTAGTTCATAGTCCCCATACATTTGGTATAGCTCTCAAGTGGCAATCCCTTTGCTAAAATGTACCTTATGTAACTCCAGTTTTCCTTGACATATATATGTCAAGTGTTTCACTCTCAGTGTTTTATTTAATTTTCATCCTTATATATTAAATTCAATATGTTAAGACATAGTATATCAGGAACTGGCTTTGGCATACTTATCTTTTAAAGTTAGTGATCGTATATTTATGCCTGAATTTATAATATAAATATAATTTTTAATATTATTAATGTTGCTAATAATGAGATACATTTTATATATTAATATCTACTTGATATGCAAATCATTAGTCCGCTGCTTAAATTTTCCATTTTTCTTTAGTTAAACAAACCATCATCACTGAATACAGGGAATTGGTTAAGCTAAGTAAGCATTTATAATCATACAAAGGAACCAATTTTTTCTAATTTATTTGCTCTCTTTTTTATTTTTTTGTGCAATTCTTCTTTTGTTTTGCTTATTTCCATTTTACACGTTTGTAAAATATAGTCTTACACGTGGTTGTAATTACACAAGTGAATCCGCACGATTGTTGAATAACATATTGCACCAGCTGTCCCATTTGATATTACACCCGAAGGTCTTTTGGACTTAAATAGGACTGGCCAGGACAGCTCAGTGTTAAGTCTTCCTTCAGTCATGGTTCTTTTCCTTTGCCTACATCAACACCGAATATTCTTGCATACTTGTTACACATCTCTTTAGTATCCTTTCACATGTGACCACTCCCCGTGTCTATTGTTTCTTGCTTACTTTTTCATCATTATTATAGACCTTCATTACTTTGACTATTCTTCCAGCCTGTCTTTTTTTATCGTTTATCATTCTCATATTTCTGCCATGCCCTTTAAATACTACTATTTCTTAAGTATTTTCTTGGTGCCTGGGCCCTATGAGAGAATTTTCCTTTACCCTTCCTGATGTCACAGTCATTGAAGAGATAAGATATTCATAGCCAGCACCAGTTTATTTTATATTTAATTCTTAGCATTTTAAATGAAATTATGAGCATCACTACTGATTACATTATCTAATAGAAATTATGTATACACCTGTAATGGATTCCAAGTACTGCTACAAATATTTAATATGTTTGCTATATGAAGCTACTTCTGGGAAACTTAATGAATGAAGGTGATAAAACACAATAGGCACAGTCATAAAATTTAGCAAAGAGTGTGGTATAATCAAAATGGAATAGTTACTTACTCTAAGACTTGTGTTCTTAATATATTGGCATTAATAGATATTGAGGCAGATTTTACTGTGTGAGATTTACTAATTGTTGAATTATATCATTGTTTTACTGGTGGCCAACTCGGCTGTAAAAGCAGTGTCCATGCATTTAGATATTTCACCTTAATGGTAGATTTTTTGTAAGTATGCTCTGATATTAAAGTTCCAATTTTCTTTCTCTACATACAGTTAAATTTTTTACTTTATTAGATAGAGACTCAAATCTTTATTGCTTGTTAACAAATAGAATGAGAAAGCTCTATTAAAAATTGGGGATAATGAGAGTGTTATTCAGATATGTATATCATTTTGTTGTGGTGGTACCATATGATTTTATCCTTTTGTGTAATAAAACGTAATATTTGCTATTATTCAGAATATCAACAAGGCGGTTTCTTTCATACCAGAACATAAAAGACTTATAATTCTGTGTCACACATTAATAATTGACCTATAGTACCTTCTTTTAATTAATATGTATAATATTAGCAGCAACTTACTCTCAGTATCTGGTTATTGTCTGCATTACCCTTTTCTTTTTCAGACCTCCTGGACCCCCATCCCGAAGATTAGGACGTATCGGAAGAATTGGAGGAGCAGGTCCTCCACCAATGGGTGGTGGAGGATGAGGTCGTTAAATCCTCTGTCTCTTGCATTATAACTATGCAGAACAGAGGAGACTTAAATGTGTGTTCTGAAGATAGATGTGGTTATGTTGAACACATGAATCAGTATTTGTGAATAAAAATATATAGCGTTATCCTTTTGTTGCAAGGCAGGACCTGGTTATGTTTGGAATGTCATCAATACCATTTTGAGCTTTTTAGAATGCTGCCATGAAGTAAGGCATCAAAGTTACTTCCAGGCAAATCGCTCGTAAGCTGCATAGAGCAAGGAGTGATGAGTTTTTCAGTAGCACCGGGAAGATAACTTTCAACATTTTTTATATAGTTTTGGAATTGGAGTTTAGTTTCCCGGAGTAATCTGAATGACGAGAAATGGGAAGGTAACTTTATGTGATGGTATGATTGTACTTTGCCTTGGCTATTGGTAAGAGTGTCACCTTTTTGAATGTGTTTCCTCATTTGATTTAAAATGTAGGTCTTGCATATGTATGTGTTACTGCTTTTGAAATATGTACTGTATTGCTACAAATGCCGATTTTTATTCATGTGTTTTTCATACCACTTATATGACACCTTGTCTGCAAAACACATACGTGTACGGACATGGTTGAAGATGCTGCTTATGAACACACAACATGTATATTTTTGTAAAGATGCTTTATTGTTTATAAGGCTTTGTATTTTGTTCCTTCTATAAAGTCGTCTGTTATATTAGTTCATGACATAATCTCTGGTATTCTGATGATGTTATTTATACAAAAATATCTTATATTCTAATATGATATGTATTGTAAATGAATAGTCTCCAAATCTCTCGTACAAGGAGCTTCATCGGCATTGAAGTTGTCAATACTTTAAAGAACTCTTTAAGAAATTTCAGGTGAAATAGTTCGAAGTAAAAAAAAAAAAATAACCGTATAAATATTATATTCTAAATCTCAGCAGTATTGCTCATTTGGATATTTGAATATACAGTATATGCCATTTTAAACTACCCTCTCAGTACTGAAGAGGGCATTGAGGGTTTGACTGTATATGTAAATTATCAAATTGTAATTTTTTTCCATTGCTAGATGCCCATTACTGTATAGCATATTTGCCTTTTAAGTGACAGAAACTAATGAAGAATGTTAGCCTATTTTGAAACTTGTGTCAAAAATCAAGGATTTAAAGTATACAATATATTCTTTTCTTCTATCAGTTCAGATATTATTTATGGTTTTTCATAGTAAATTACTCTTGTGTTTTTATTGTTTTAATCATTTCCCTTAAGATATTTATAACTTAAATATTTAGCAGGTTCCAGTTGTAAGTGAAGATTATATCTTTTTGGAACATGAAATATCTACTCTTAGCCCTTTCTTTTACTCTTGTGTATTTTAGGGAGGCTTGAGCATAAATATTCTCAAATTCAAGACTAATAAGAGAATCTAGCAATAAAAATAATAAACAATGACAATTTGAGAAATTGCATTGAACCATTAGCATAAAGTTGATTTTCTTCAGTTGCATAATCTCTTAGAAGGTAGAATTGATCTTTCTCCCTCTTGGCAGAAGATTCTTGGTCACTTACCTGTAGGTGACCCAAGTGCAGTGGTGTGGGGGATTTTTGGCAGTTCCTTATATTCAGGGAACTAAGAGGTGTGATTGAGGTATGTTTGGCTTCTGGTGGATGTGTGCTTCGACTCGGCTATCCCCCTTACAAGGAGAATTGCAGCCATGCTGTATGTACAGTACAGATGCTCCCCTACTTTCGAGCAACCGACTTACAAACGTTTGCAAATATGAACAAAGTCCATCACTGCAAAAACCTACCCATGTACAATAGTACTGTATTATTCCATAATTATTACTGTATTAAAATTCATTAATACTTTATGCTTTACGCAGTAGTAAAGTGCTTTAGGCAAAGTACTGTACAGTACTGCATATGTATGTACAATACAGTACATTTTTGAACTGAACACAACTTACGAACAAACTTGTTCGTATATAGGGGAGTGTCTGCAAAATATATGTAATATGTAATATCCTGAAAGTCCCATAATCTCAGTGTGAATATTTCTGTGCTTATAATTTTAAAATGAACTTACTGATAATCAGTCTAGTAGCTTAAAGGTTTTATTTTATCTCTGCATCAGTCTGTAACAAGGTAATTTGAACTGTTAATGGTAAAAATTCAGTCTTATGTTGAAGATATAATCAGACCTATATATATTTTTAGCCAAAGTTTCATCATAAATACTCCACTTGATATGCATTTTGTTTTGTAGTTTGTCATAGAAAAATGAGAATGTAACTGAAGACCTTTTTTTGTATGTCTTAATTTTTGAAGAACAGTTCTAACGTTTTATAGTTTTCAACATTGCACATAAATGTTATGGTATTTTAAACCAAATAATGTTTATAATAAAAATCATGAATATCTTTATCTGCATTTTGTATAAAAATGAAGACACCTCTCAATTACGAATAATGCTGCAAGGAGCTATTATTTACCCTGCTACTCAAAATTATTACTAAGCAAAAACATCAAGTAATTTGGTTAAGGCTCATGATATTTCTTGCAACTGGATATTATTATACATACTGTATTATTATATTTTTCATTGTGCTGTTTACTTTTTCCATTGGTCGTGGCAAACTTGCTGACTCGTGCAGGAGGAGGCAATGCTCAAGAAGAAAATATTCATGGAATTTTTATTTCCAAGATTGGATTGTCTTTGTGAACACTTAACAACTGACTTTCATATTCTTTGAGCACCAAGAGATGAGATTGCAAGTACAGTTAGCATTGTTATGTCTCCAGACATTGACTTCCTGAGTTGATATCACACTGCTTAGATCGTAGTTTTCTCAATTGCAGTATTGTACTTTGAATTAATTGATGAATACCAATATTGTATATACTCCACAAGTTCTATGGTTGGTATTCATAAAAATGATTGCTTTACACTTAGTTTCGATTAACATTTTGTGGACTGTAGAAAGGCTTTAAATACAAATCATCAGAATATTCCAGCATATCCTATAAGCTTTTGCTGTGGTGTAGTTTTTACATATTGCTTCATTATAATTTATTAGTGATCTCTGCAATATAAGGAAGCATATTTTGTTAAGAAACTTATATTATTTTGTTTGTTATAGGTTTCTCTTTCATTTACATTTTGATATAGTTTGTTATCAATAAGTAATACTTAAGGAGAATTCCCCTGTGTATATGATACAGTCATCAGCATGGTAACAAGTAGGGGTTGTGGTAGTTCAGTGGTAGAGTGCGTGATTTGGGAGAAGCTATTTCAGGTTCGATCCCACCTCGGGCATTAAGAAGGTCATCCAGCCTTAATCCCTCAGCTCTATCATGTCTGTGTCCACCTCCATTTGAAAGGGAACTCATTGTGACACAATAAATGGTGCATAATCATGGTAAAACTTGGACTCATCTTAGTAAGAGATCTCTTCCTCTTGTCCATCATCTTGAGTTCTAATGTATCAGCCTTCATTATCTTACAGTATGTATCTATTGAGTGGTGACAGAGTGTCTAGTGAGTAACATTTGAAGGCTTCTTACATGATTGAACCAAACTTGCTGAAAGTGTTTTGGTCTGTGATCCTAAAAGTAATAATGTTTCATGTTTTTTGATGGAAGAATACTCTTTACGGTTTATGTGCCATTATCAGTTCCCATTTTAAGGTGGACACAGACAAGTAGTAGCTTGGGAAGTAAACCTGGTTTCCCTTCCTAACGTCCTGCGGTGGGCTAGATTGCAAGTCTGTCACTTCCCAGGTCGAGTTTTCTAACCACTATGCTACTGAGGTCCCCTTTTAATTGAAAATTATTTTCCCATTTTATGGTTAAGATATATTCCTAATAACTTATTTATTCTTAGCTAATGAAGTTTTATTTTGTACTTTTTCTACTTGTCATTGGAAGCAGCTAACAGAAGTAGTAGAGTGGAAGTTGCCAATATTTCCTTCACTGAAATTTTTGTTTTAGTAGGAAGCAACTGTTGGAAGAGGCAAGGACTGACAACATTAAAGCCCTGATACATTTATTCTTTTGTCATAGATGTTGTCACCTTGTTATTGCATGTGGGGTATTATATTGGTTTGTAAAAGAAAATTGCTAAAGCTTCAGAAACAGTTAAATGATTTTTCTCAAAATACAATATTTTACGTTCATAGGTTCAAAGATTATTTTCCTCTTATATGTTTGTGTTTCACAAGTGCATGTTCACTACAAGTACAATGTGATCGCTATAGTAATGTTTTGCTAATTTTTTTTCGCATATTAATAATTTAGATAAGTAAATCCATAATTAAGAGGTTCTTTTTCCTGTTCCTAATTTGAAAACTGCTTAATATATATCTATGTTAATATACAAGCCGTGATATTTTTTCTCAAACTTAAAGCTATATTTTCTTAACTCATGGTTATTCAGTGCTTTGTTTTTCAAAGTGCACCAAATTTTTAAAATCTAATAGAAAAGTAAGCTCCATTTTAATGAGATCATCAATTTGATAGGTCTGTCTATTAATTTTACACTTAACAAAGCATACACATGGTGTTTTGTCATATCAGTGTCATTCGTATTCAGTTTATTAGTATTCACTGTTATATAGCAGTCACCCTATAAGCTAAGAGAAAGGTAAAACAAATTTGATTTTGTGTTGTATTGTGGCTGAACCTTACCATTTCCATTGATGTTTGTACGCCTTCAGAGTACAATATTAGAAATGACTTTTGTCTAAGTAATCTTTGGATTCAGCTGTCTGTGCCTAAAGGGACTCTTCTTCCCCATTTCATTCCTCATCTGGTTAGAAATGGTCATAGGAGGTAACATAGATGGTGACCTAAAACTCGATGCTAGAACTGTATGTTAGCTTTATAAATGATAGTAAAGAATATGAATGTCTAACCAAATGACTCGCATGCACTTTCCTTAGTAACTTTTAATGCTAACACAATTTACGCATTTTCTTACAGTGATAAAATAATGTTCAGTTAAAAAAAGAAGCATTAATTTTTATATCATTAGACAATATTGGGTCATATGTGTCCCCTTTTCAGTTTTTTCGTTATCCAATATTAATTGACCTTAGGTCCTATTACATAGGTAGAGCTTGCATCTAGCTTTGCCATTTGGCTTAGCATAAAATTGTTATAGAATGATATATTAAATATGGCATAAGTACCTGTGATTACTTCTCTTAAAGGTGAGTTTGAAACATGTGGCGCCATTGTTGAACCCAGAGACTTCCCAAGTAGCTACGTCAGAGAGGAAAATTTAGCTAGAGAAATGTATGAAGAAGTTATCATGATGAATTTAGGTATTATTTATGAAAATAAGTGATCTTTGGAGTCACTGAATCGCAACAGTGTAACTGATAACCAATGGAGAGCAGGAGATGCATCAATTGAAGATTACACCGGCAAAGGTGCCATCATCACTGAATAACAAAGAATAGCCTATAGGTATTATTTCTAGCCAGTGCTGGATTAGAACAGAATTGATTGAGAATAAAAAGGAAGATACTCTTAAAGAGTAAATGAACAAAATATATTTTAACTTATCCTAAAATCCCCAGTATACCTTTGCAATTTGAATTTCCATATCAGGTGGACAGGCCGTGGTTGTCTCTTGGTAAACGTCTCTTTGACGAATGAGCTTTCAGGTACATTTAATATGATAATTGTCGTCCAGTTCTGAAATGCAAATACTCTGATGACCCCTTCTGTAAGAAAGATCAGATGAGTTATGGCATTTTTAAATACTCTACATATACACCTCGTAATTATCTAATTGTGCTTACGGCAAAAAACCCTATGGCATGTACCTCCCCGTCCCTTGTCGGTTCCAATTTTATGCTCTATGATACTTAACATGTTTGTTCTTATAACGTTTGAGTTAGCATTTACTACCTCCTTGCTTAACGAATTCCAATCATCAACTATTCTTACACTAAAAGGATGCTTCCTTACATCCTGCAAACAAGCTTTCTTTCGAAGCTTCTATCTATGACCTCTAGTTCTAGAGCCAACAATATAAAAATATCGATCCCTATCCACTTTGTCAAAACCGTGAAGGAATTTAAAAACCATCACCATATCTCCTCTCATTCTAATAGCTTCGAGTGATAGTAAGTCTAATTCCCCCAGTCTCTTCTCATGACTGTGATCTCATATTTCTGGCACTAGTTTCGTGACGTGTCTTTGAACTTTTAACAACTCATTTATATATTTTTCAAGAATGGACTTCATAAGGATTCTGCATATTCAAACTTTAGCCTCACTTAAGATTCGTAAATATATCTGAACATTTACTTATCCATGTGTCTGAAGGCTACCTTACAATTGCTATAAAGGAATATGCGCCCTTGATATGCCATATATATGCATTACAGAAAATTCTGCCAACATTTTACTCCAATATATCTCATTCTCCGTCTCTTGAAGTTCTTGGACCTTCTTTCACATGTACCTGTTCTCATCACCTTACATATTGAAGTACTGAATTTTATTAGGCATTTTCTGACCACTCATGCAGACTATATAGGTCTTCTTGAAGTTCTCTACAATAGTTATCAAATTTTACTTTCATCACAATCTTAGCATCATTTGCAAACATTCAAAAATATATTTGCATTCTCCGACAGGTCATTTACATACTCAAGGAACAAGAGTGGCCCTAAATCTGAACCCTTTGGCGCCCTACTTCTAACCTTTCTCCAGTCAGACACTGATTGTCTTACTCTATCCATTGTTCCCTTCCTTCTAAGTAAGTTTTTATCCACTCTAAAGTTATTTCCACCTATTCTTGGTAAAACATGCAACTTCTTAAGTTACCCATGTGGGACCATATAAAATCCATTCTGAAAATCTAAGAATATGCAATCTTCCCAGATCTCTCTTTCCTACATCTTTTGCAAGATGTAGGAAAGTATTTTTTTTTTCAGCCACCCATATCTACCCTTATTCTTCAAGCTTCCTCAGCCTTTCTTCATTACTGAGACTGCTTTTTCTAGCACCAAGTTCGTAGGAGGTCTTTAAACTTTTTCAGTTTATTTATATGTTTTATTCAAGTGTGGACTCCAAAAGAGTGTTGCATATTCAAACTATGGCTTCATCTAAGTTGCATAACTATTCCTGAACATTTCCTTGTCCATGTATCTGAAGGCTATCCTTACATTTATATGTATTTCCGGAGACAAATTTGCCACTATATTAACTTCTAGATCCCTCTCGTTCTCTGTCTCTTGCAGATTTGCACGTGTTTGTTTTTTTTTTTTTTTTTTTTTTTTTTTTTTTTTTTTTTTTAAACCTAATTGTGTTTACGGGAAAGAGCCCAAAGCTCGTATCTTCTCCTCCCCTGATCGGTTCCATCTTGTACTTGGTGATACTTATTATTCTTGTCCTTAAAACTATGGATTGAATTAGCATTAACTACCTCCTCGCTTAGCCAATTCCAATTATCAACTACTCCTACACTAAAAAAGTACTTCCTTACATCCTGCAAAAAAGTTTTCTTACGAAGCTTCAAACTATGACCCCTAGTTCTAGAGCCAGCCATATCAAAATATCGATCCCTATCCACTCTATCATAACCATAAAGGAGTTTAAAGACTGTCACCATATCCCCCTCGATCTTCTAGCTTAGAGTGATGGTAAGTCTAATTCCCTCAGCCTCTCATCATAACAGAGATTGCATATTTCTGGCACCAGTTTCGTGGCATGCCTTTGAACTTTTTCAAGCTTAGCTACGTGCTTTTTCAAGTGCGGATTCCAAAAGGGGGCTGCATATTCGAGTTTTGGCCTCACATAGGTTACATAAATATTTCTGAACATTTCCTTGTTCATGTGCCTGAAGGCTACCCTTACATTTGATAAGAAAGCATATGCTGCCCTTACTATGCCATTTATATACATTTCTGGAGACAAATCTGTCAGCATGTTTACTCCTAGATCTCTCTCATTCTCTGTCTCTTGAAGTTGTACTCCTGCCACCGAGTAGTCAAACTTGGACCTTCTTGCACTTGTACCCATTCTCATTACATGACATTTTGATGTATTGAATTTCATTAGCCACTTTTCTGACCACTCATGCAGACTATTTAGATCTTCCTGAAGTTCTCTACCATTGTTCTCGTTTCTTACTTTCTTCACAATTTTTGCATCATCTGCAAACATATTCATGAATGAATTACAGAGTCTGGTTGGTCATTTACATATACAAGGACAAAAGTGGCCCTAAAACTGAACCCAGCGGAACTCTACTACTAACTCTTCTCCATTCAGACACTGTCTTACTCTAACCCTCTGTTCCCTTCCTTCTAAGTAAGTTTTTATCCATTCCAAGACATTTCCACCTATTCTAGCCATTGCTTGTAGCATCTTAATAAGTCTCCCGTGTGGAACAGTGTCAAATACTTTCTGGAAGTCTAGGAATATGCAATCTGCCCAGCCCTCTCTTTCCTGTAAGATTCGGCTTACCTAATCATAAAATTCTGATAAGTTTGTTACTGTTGATGTACCTTCTCTGAAACTATGTTGTCTCACTGACAAAAGGTTGAAGGATTCCAAATGAAAAGTGATATGTTTCCTTAGTAGTTTCTCCATAACTTTGCAAAATATGCTGGTCAAGGAAACTGGTCTATAGTTTAGAGCCGTATCCGCCCTTCCCTTTTTGAAGATAGTATCACGTTCACTTGTTTCCAGCATCTTGGAATCTCCTCTGACTCCAGTGACTTTTTAAATATGATACTTAGTGCCACTGATATTAAGTTTGCGCATTTTTAAGTACATGAGGGGATATATCATCAGAACCTGTAGCTTTATGGACATCTAACTCCATCAGCGCTTTGCATACCTCTGTGGCTGAAAGGATGATGTTCTCTAATACCGGCCTATGAGCTTCTATCTCTGCAATCTGAGGAGGTGGGTTTTTTCTACTGTAAATACTGACTGAAACTCCTTGTTCAATTCTTTGTAGATCTCTTCATCCGTCTCAGTGATGCTTTCAGTTGTGTGTAACTGTGTATTGCCCTAATTATACTCCCGGGAACGAGTCCTATTCCCACATTTCTCCATCTCCTGGTTCTTTGCTTTTGTACCTTAAACTATGAATGCATTTAGCAATTAAATTTCACTCTACAGATTGCAAACTTGCCCTCATCGGCTCTGGGCACCAAATAAAACACTTAGATGAAGAAAAAGTAGACACTGAAGGACAAAACAGAAATACTGTAAATACTGACTGAAACTCCTTGTTCAATTCTTTGCAGATCTCTTCATCCGTCTCAGTGATGCTTTCAGTTGTGTGTAACTGTGTATTGCCCTAATTATACTCCCGGGAACGAGTCCTATTCCCATATTTCTCCATCTCCTGGTTCTTTGCTTTTGTACCTTAAACTATGAATGCATTTAGCAATTAAATTTCACTCTACAGATTGCAAACTTGCCCTCATCGGCTCTGGGCACCAAATAAAACACTTAGATGAAGAAAAAGTAGACACTTAAGGACAAAACAGAAATAAGAGAATGCTAAACATTGGGAAAAGGACAGGTTGAAAAAATAGTCGAAGTAATAAAGACCTAGTGATGTGGCAAGATTAAGCCCTGAGATGACGATAGATCTGCTTATTGAAGGAATATAGGTCATAAGAATCAGGAAAGACAGAAGGAGGAAGAGAGTTCTAGAGTCTGGAGGTGGGAAGGAAGAAGCAGTCACTGCAGCTACTAGTACGCGAGCTACAAATATTTACACCGCACCTGTGAAACAAGGGCACTTGGCAAGTGTTACATGGCCTCAGCAGCATGGGAAGGATGCAACTCGCCAACTCATTACGGCGAAGAGAAAGAGAATCCAGATTAATAGTAAGAGAGGGGTCATTGATGAGTCTGATTGCCTTAGTTTCAGCCCTATCAAGGAGATAAGCATAAGAAGAAGCACCCCAGATGTGCGAGCAGTATTATAAGCAGGGAAGGATAAGACCTTTATAAACTTGAAAAAACTGAAAAGAGGAAGTGTAAGGACGAAAAAGAGAGAGCAATGAATTCAACTGCATGAGTCTATAACAGCGAGATTATTGCTTTTGCCAAGGGGAAAATGCCTGCCTTATCTACTTCCTCCAACATAATTCTTATAATTTCCATGTCCAGTTGTATGTCAACTTTCCCCGTATCCAGTTCTTTATACCAGTATCCATAATTATCTTCGTGTCCATAAACATTATGTCCAATCACAATTTTACCATAATCATCATATCTATATCCATTGTTATCATAATATCCATATTTATAGCCATGTAAGCCTGAGCATGGACTTAGTGTAAACTATTTTCCTCCGTTTACGAGGGTTTTATACTTATGATCTTTGATACACCATATTATTTTATTTCCATTCTTACGTTGCTAAGCTTTTCTTCATGTTGCGTTATTCCCTCTCATATTTTTATTATGATTTCCTCCCATTGCACCAATAATCACTGAAGAGATATTCTATGAATATATGTAAACCTTAACTGTGAGATATTTATTATGCATCATGTATAGATTTTCATCGGGGGATCTATATTTTACGTGGCAAACAGAGACTTTAGAAGAAATAGATCTCTCTCTCTCTCTCTCTCTCTCTCTCTCTCTCTCTCTCTCTCTCTCTCTCTCTCTCTCTCTATATATATATATATATATATATATATATATATATATATATATATATAATATATATATATATATATATATCTATATATATATATATATATATATATATATATATATATATAATCTATATATATATATATATATATATATTATATTATATATATATATATATATAATATTTATATATATATATATATATATATATATATATATATATATATATATATATATATATATATATATATATATATATATACATATATATATATATATATATATATATATATATATATATATATATATATATATATATATATATATATATATATATATATATATATATATATATATATATATATATATATATATATATATATATATATATATATATATATATATATATATATATATATATATGGTAGGAAAAGCCCATTGTTTCGTTGTTTTCCTTAAAGGGCTTTTCCTACCATTTTAGACTATATTTTAAGAGTTCAGTGTTATTAATATATATATATATATATATATATATATATATATATATATATATATATATATATATATATATATATATGTCGCATGTCTGAAGTCTCACTGAAGTCATATGAAATCCTGCTGAAGTCAGGATCTGAAACCTGTAACAGGTCTTGAGAAGAAATGGGCGAGGGTCAGAGATCAGGTGTGAACTTGAATACTCTCCCATGTGTTGTTTTTGGTACAGGCAATGTTTTTCCTAGGTGTCACCAAGATTAATAGCTGGACACATTGAACTAATATCTGGCGCCAAGTACCTCGAGAAGCCTAAAGAACAAGGGACCCTCCGTTAACAAAACACCACAAAGATTATAAACATTTGATTTGTACGTATGTACATACCCTGGAGAGATGTTCAATAGCCTCAGGCGATTTAGAACTTCTTCTGTTCTATAAGCCTGCTGAAATAGCCCCTCCCCAAAGAGGAGGGACTCCCCTTTGACCCTGAAGTCTATTGGCAAAACAGAACTACATGACACGCCCTGCCCTTGGGGTACTTCAAGAATCCCCGAGGCAGTAAAAGAGTTGGAGCTTTAGTGAGTACTTTCCCCGGGGCACGAACAGATCATAGATTTTGATAGTCATAAGGGTTGTGGGCATTGAAGAGTCATATATGTTGTACTCTAAAATAAATTAAGTTAAATGAAACCACCGCTTGTCCGTTCTTACCTTGCACCCTTTTGGTATTAATAATAACATAGTGATTAACACTTCAACAGTGGTGGCAGCAAGGTACGGATCCCCTGCCGGAATACTTACGTAAAGAGACACTTTTATGCCAGTGCAAACCCATGTGAAGAAAAAAAGAATGGCGAATGCAGAAGACCAGTTCCTCCCAAGTCAGGAAATGAGCGACGAGAACAAAGAAAGGAGAATTCTTGAAATGGAGAAGCACGTGCGGCACCTAACCGGCGCCGACTTCGCTCCGTCGATAAAGAACTTAGCCGACGGTGACGATGCTGACAGCGAAACCGACGCCTTGGACATTGACAAACAACCTGCCGCTCCGAACCCCGTGGTGACACAGGGAGCACAGCAGGCCATGCTCCCACTCCGTGCCCTGGTTGGAAAGGCGCCTCGAGTCAAAGATTCTCCTTCATACTTTGACGGTGCAAATGTAAAAGGCCTCGAATATCCATCCATATTTCCCGCAGCCGACTTTCTGAAACACTTGGGTCTGCGGATGAGAAGCGCCGAGTGGACCGACGAGTACCGAATTAACGAAGTAGTATAAAGGTGCACCGGATTTGCGGCCAAGATCGTAGGCAGAGACGAATGGTCAAAGATAAAACAGTGGGAAACTTTTAAGGATCGGTTCCTAACAGTGTTCACAGTGCGACAGAGCAAAGAAACGCTCATATCTAAGATTCAAAATAGTCCCCGAAGGCGCGGAGAACAGTTGAGTTGGTACGTGAGTAGGATCAAATCGTTAGTGGGTTCATTGGGTGAAATTGTCGATAACACATACATGCGACAAAGTATTGTGCGAAGTGCCTTGCGGAAAACCGTTCCGTTGAGATGCCACTTTCTGTTGAAGTCCAACATCCCAGTCCCCGATCTAGTGTGTCTACTGTCAAATTGGTTCAAGAGCCACCCTGGTCATGGGCTCTCGGAAGAGGAAATTGATAAGGAAAGACTCATGGACATGGCAGCAGTCCCCATAGCAGCCATGGTGAATGACCGAGGACCAAGGTTCCTAGAAGCGAAGGAAGGACGGTGCGCAAAGTGTTATGGCATAGGCCACCCACGGGAGCGGTGCATGCAAACGGCATGCACGAACCTGCTCTGCTACAACTGTCTGGGGACCGGACATCAGGGCTAACAAGTGCACCTCCAAGAGAATGACTCACGGAGCCTTGCAAATCGTGAAAAAAAAAAAACACCGACGCCCTGACGGGGACCCCCAGCGAACGGCTTGAACACTTCAGGTCAAGGAGCCATCGCTCCTCCCGATCGAGAAGTCTTGGACATCACAAGACCACCTCCTCAGCACAGCTAAGTTATTGTAGTTTCTATCTAATGAGTAATGGGATCTTGCTAATAGAAATTGCAGTCGGTGGACTCCGCCAATTTGCCTCGTTAGATACGGGCTCAGCCATATGGTTAATTGACCGTAGTATTGTTGCAGAACCCATCACTAAATTAGATACTCCAGTAGTTATTACTACCGTGGGCTATAATATCCCAAATTTTGTTAGAGTTAAAGAAGTAGTGAAACCAGTGATTGCATTTGAGGGGTGTCCCACAAGATTTAGATGTGCTTTTCTTGTATTACCTACGTTAAGTTTTGAACAAGTGAAAGTAATAATTGGATTCGAGGACATGGTAAAAATGGGAGTAAGTATTGTTAATACACGGGGTAAAATTACCGTAACTGTAAACGAGAGTGAAATAGTTGCATGTTCCCCGCGTGCGTCAGTGTCTGCATGAGAGTTGCAAGAGAAAAGCGATAACTACATTGTGATGCTTCGGGAAGAAATTGTTGAGAGCAGTACTGCATGTTTTTAGAAGTTATTACCTTGCGAGTAGTCCAGGACGCACGAGCCTTATGCGCAGAATTTGTCGGAGAGTACGCGGATTTTTTTCCTAATAAATTGCTAATGGTTCCCCATGTGCGTGAATATATCACAGATCCCGCTAGTTATTCCAGGACGTATCGCAAATTTGCAGACATTAACGAGAGGAATGAGCGCTGCTGAGCATTCTACTTTTATGACTGAACTTGTTGCTAAATATCATGATGTTTTTGTCTCAGATTCTGACACCCTTGGAGAATGCATTTTCATGCCGTTTGATATTAACACAGGAAGTCACCCCCCCTACCTTTGCCAAACCCTATCGCTCTCCGTTTGTATACGAAAAGAAGTTAGAGGGAATGGTAGCCGACTTAGAGGAAAAGGGCGTCATTAGATTGTCCAAAAGCCCTTGGCATAGCCCCATTGTAGTAGTAAAGAGGAAAGACAGAGATCTTCGACTATGTGTAGATTTCCGCAAACTAAATTTGCTCACTGAAGGCAATAAATTCCCCCTTCCTATAATTGAAGATATACTGTGTCACATCAGCGGCGCTAAGTATTTTACTGCTCTTGACCTCCTGGCGGGTTACCACCAGGTAGTCTTAGAAGAGAAGAGTAAATCGAAGACCGCTTTTTCAGTAAATAATAAACTCTATTAGTACAATCGTTTACCTTTTGGGTTAAAAAAATGCCCCCAGTCATTTTAGCAGACTCATGACAGCCATGCTCCTAGACCTATTCGGTAACACTGTGTTAGTGTATTTAGATGATTTAGTAATAATCGGATAAACCTTTGAAGAACACGCCCGGAACCTCATTTCGGTTTTAGAAGTCTTAAGACAGAATAACCTGTGAGTGAAATGATCTAAATGTCAGTTTTTCAGAGCGGAAATAGAATTTCTCGGACACAAATTGTCGTCTGCGGGTGTGGCAGTATTACATGATAAAGTAAAAGCCATCGAGAAGTTTGCGAGACCCAAAACGTGTAAAGATGTTAGATCATTTCTCGGACTTTGCTTGTATTACCGTAAATTTATTGAGAAGTACGCGGACATTTCCCGTCCCTTAGATAGGCTCCAAAACACGCACCAGATTTGCTGGATGTCTGAGCTCGAGGCCGCATTTGTAGCTTTAAAGAAAGCCCTAATGTTTACCCAAGTACTCTCTTATCCTAAATTTGATCGGGCGTTCTACGTCACGTGTGACGCCTCCAACGTTGCGATTGGTGGAGTAGTATCGCAGGCGGACAACGATAAAAGAGACTGCCCCATTAGTTTCGCTTCCCGGGCGCTCACAGACACTGAGCAGCGATATTCTACCATCAAACGAGAGGCACTTGCCATCGTATTTGTGCTAGAAAAAATAAATATTTCCTACTCGGATATCCGGTGATAATTCGTAGCGATCACCTACCCTTAAAGTAAGTGTATGCATACCCAGTAAGCTTATGCAGTTTAATATACAAGGGTTTGAGTATGTACCTGGAAAGAGTAACAAAGTAGCAGACGCCCTGAGCAGGGGAGTCCGGGAAGTCCCCACCCTGGCCATTACCCGTTCAATGAGAAATGCAAGTCATCGGACCATGGACACGAACCGTACTGCAACTGCAGGGGCCGATTCCAATTCTGCGCACGCACTCCTTCAGAGTGATGGGAAAAATCATCCTTGCAAGGTTAATGAAGGCGTGTATGGGGGAAGTGAGGGGAGAGAGGACAGAGTGAAAGTTGCAAGTATGAACGAGAGAGTGAGCGAGCGAGTATGAATGAGCGAGTGAAGGGCACTTGTGGGTGGAATCGAGAGGAGCTCGTAAGGAAGCAGGATGGGGATACGTTGTGGGGAGAGGTGAAGAAACTCTTGCAAGGAATAAACGGTGAAGTCCCTGCTAAAATTCGACGCCGAATAAATTAATTCGTAATAGAAGGAGGAATATTGTATAAAATGTTTAAGCAAAAAAACAAAGAAGGGGGATACGCGGCAGTACTCCCCGAGGAGTTCCACGGTCACGCCCTCTTTCTGTGATTACCTAATTGTGATTACCTAATTGTGTTTACGGGAAAGAGCCCAAAGCTCGTATCTTCCCGTCTCCTGATCGGTGTGTCACATGAGTCCCGTGGCCGGCCTTATGGGAATTGAGAAAACGTATCGGTTGCTAAGTACCCAATTCTATTGGGAAGGGATGTATAAAGATGTTGCAGAATATATTAAGTATTGTCACATGTGCAGTTGCTTCAAGCGATAGCATAATATGGTCCCACCTGCCCGGATTTGGCCGCTATGCAGTTTTAGATGGGAAAGAGTCCATTGCGATTTGATAGGCCCCTTGCCCCAATTATATGATGGTTACTCGTACATTTTCGTACTCACAGACAAATGCACAAGATATACCTTCACGTATGCAATGAAGGAGAGCGCGGCCTTGGCAGCCGTTGCCCTGCACCAGTTTACAATAGTAATTGGATTCCCTCGAGAAGTCGTAACTGATAATGGACGTAAATTCATGAATGAAGTTTTCAAGGGTTTATGCGAGTTAGCGTGAGTTCACCATGCTGCGGTCCAAGTGCATCGGCCACAAGCTAACGGGTTAGTAGACTGAAGAAACGCCTCCATTATTACACTATTTTGTCAACTCGCTGCCTCTGATCCCCAAGGATGAAACCTGCACCTGAAACAAGCAGAACAGGCCCTGAATTTTGCATATCATAGGTCAATCGGAGACTCCCCCTATTTCCTAGTGTTTGGGGAAGATCCCAAATTACCCTGGGACACATTTGCCCCGCAAAAGCTCTTGCCAGTGTATGATATTGAGAGTCTTCGAACGTATGTCGTAAATACCGCCAGAAAAACCTTCGAACTTATGGCGGCCATACTGGATAAGCAGAAAGAGAGGTATGTAAAAGAGTATGATCTCAGGCATAGTACGAAGAGGCATGAAGTAAAAGTAGGCGGCAGAGTCTACGTGAAAAATGTTAACCGCCAGCATAAAATTCCCCCCTTGTTTTTAGGTCCATATCGGGTATTAGAAATAGCGCATGATAATATAACACTTAGAGATTTACGCAGTGATAAAATTTGCCACTATCATTCCAGCTTGGTCATAAAGAAGGAGTGTGAGCTGACAAGAAATGACAACAAGAATGTTACACAGCCGTTTCCCGTATTTGAAAGAGACGAAATTGATCCATAAGCTGAAGGAACAGGGGAGAAAACAGCACCCACACGCACATCTCCCCACAAAAGCTAGTCAGCTGCAGCCCTGAAGGCAAACCTTGGGCAGTATAAGGGTAGGAAAAACAAAGTAATAAAAAGGGAGGGTAATAAAAAATGCCCGACCGTGCATAGTATGAACAAACAGACAGAACAGTTATATGCATCACTTCCCCCTGTTTCCTGAGGTAGTTCTGTTGTATAGTAATTCGAAAAATTCAAATTTGAGATAGTAGAAGAATATATATATAGTAGATCTTCATGTACAACTCCTTAAAAAGATTATGAAACTTTAGCAGAAGGCATTCTTTAATGTTGAAAATGAAATATGATTTTTAATTTTGTTACTGCATACACAGAGACAAACTTGTTAGATTTTTTCAGAAACTCATTTTTGTTATACAGTTTTTTGTGTAGAAAAATCTTAAATATCTTTAGTCTAATATCTTTATCCCTTTAATATATTATAACTGAAGAGTTTTGAGAAAGATTACCTAGAGATAATTATTGTTAATTACTATCATTGTCATGACATTTATAATTAATAGTACTTAATTCATTTTAAGTTGTCTAATAGGAAAAGATAATTGTGCTTTTGTTGGTAGTAGTAGAAATATTTTCACGCATTATTGTAATATTGTGCTTTGATTCCGTCAGGGGTATGTTGACATATAGCGAGTGTGTGCTTCGACTCAACCCTCTGATTTACAGAAAGAGAGAAGATTGTCATGATAGACAAAGATGTGTTTGTTCATTTCAGTAAAGGCCTTTGCAATATTAAACAGAAAGGAATGGATTTATGCTTCGAGGTTTCTGCAGTTGTGCGATAAGTCTTTTGCCTTTTTTTTGTTAGTTGGGGAATAAAAATAGCCCTCTGACAATAAACATAAAACTCTACCAATAGTTATTGCTCGCGTTTGTTCACTTTCATATATTTATTTATTTTTTTATTCTATGTAGAAATGCTCCCGCGATAATTTATTTTTAAATTCAGTGCATGTGTTGGAAGGAAGTCCATCTCCCCCTGATCATGTGGGTGGAAACCGCAACGTATTTCAAGGTCGCCCGCGCAACCTTGTTCTCCCTCTTCCCCTATTTATCGTTCTCTCTCTCTCTCTCTCTCTCTCTCTCTCTCTCTCTCTCTCTCTCTCTCTCTCTCTCTCTCTCTCTCTCTCTCTCTCTCTCTCTCTTTCCTATCTTTCACTCTACTCTGAGACCGACATGTGCTCCTTCCGATGCTAACAGAATGTTGCCTTATTGATTTTTTTTTTATTGTTTTTTCAGTGCGGCTAGGCGGAAGTTGTGCCTACACTTTATTTTAATTGATAGATTTTTGCATGTTGTTATTGCATAAATACTGATAAAACATCAGTAGTACCGATTTTTGTATAAATATTTCTACCACAGATTGCAACTGTCTTGGAAAATAGATATTGCTCCCAGTGACAAATTGGGCAACCAAGAAGTTGACGCTTATGATCCATATATATATACAGATATATATACATATTATGACTACAGGAATTTGAATAGCCAGAGGCTATTCCTGAATTGATGTTGCTATTTTTTTTTTATCATTAGCTACTATGAACATTGTTTTTTATTCTTGCTATTCTCATTTTGTGGGCTGTTATTGTTGTCACCACTCCATGGCTTTGCAAATGATTATTTTCGCAATGCAATCAGCAGTAACCTGATGATTTGTATCTTTTATCTGAATTCATGCCTGATGTTACTGTAGTCACTGCTAATAAGAATATTTCTTTAGTGACTGTTCTCAGCATTTAATGACTGTTATTTTTTATATCGATAGTAGAGTAATATTATGTATCAGTTACTCAGCTAAGTCCTCAGTATCTGGGAATGATAATCTAATGGTGTAGATAAATGTGCAAGAAAAGAACATATTTTCAGGCAGCCCCGATCTGCAAATTCTAAATGTCTTTTGTTTTTGTTCTCTCTCAAACAAGTCCCTGTTGCCCATTGAATAGAGATTGCAAGCGCTTACAGTTGCAGGGGAGGCGAAGTATGGCCTCGGATTACTGATATATGGCCATTGTTTGTACCCAGAAGTCATATGAAGCCTTTCTTGCAGCTGTATTAGTGACATTAGGCTCTAATTTTCGTCCTGAGAATCCACTTCAGTGTGAGTGTGTTTTTCAGCTACTGAAGTGAGAGGTGCTGTGGTATTGTAGGTATTCGTAAGAGGTGGTTAAAGTCAAGACCCACCTCAAGAAAGGAATGAAGTCAGGCGAGAGGGGTCTCAGTTAAGCTGAATGATGCATCGACGCCCTCCTTTTTTGTCTTGCCAGTCTCCAGAGAAGAAGAGGATTTGTGGTACGTGTACAAACCTGGGCCCGCAAATGAGGACGACGAGCGGGGGACCGAAAATTAGAAGAAACAAGGAAACAGATATAAAAGCCTAGCAAGAATTCATGAGCAAGAGAGAGGAAACAAAAGTCTTTTAAAAATCCTAATATCACCGTAAAAGCCACGTAAACGAATTGATGAAAGCACGAGAAATAGAAAATTACCATAGTCCTTAACAGCGCCTGGAGGACACAAAGAAAGATATGTTCCTCCAAAATGGGAAAAATAGTATTAACTTCTAATTTTAAGACAAATCAATGCCCCAATAGTAATATGATAGGAATAGAAGTTATAGGATGAGGTTTCTTATAATAATTACCATTTATTGATTGTGCATGCTAAGGCTACATATATAATATTATGTTAGTGACTATCGCATTTTAAATGTTCATACATGCTAATGCTCTACATAATTTGTTTACTAATGTTCTACATGATTTGTTTAACGTGATCATACTAACTTCATTTGTACTGTTGTAACCTTGTTGCCACTGCGTTATAAGTACATGTTGCAGGTAGAATCTTAAACCTTCATTTTTAATTTCTTTTATTACCATTGATTGTTAACTTTACAGTTGCAAGGTGTCGTATGACCCCAGGTCCTAGGTAAGTTTTGTTCAGCACGAATTGCCACAAAAATCTGCATACCACCTCACAACCTAGGAATTAAATGAAGGAGTGAATTCTTCTGCAAACTCAATAGATGCAGAGATTAAATCATGATTCATATATTTAACGTAATTAACCAAATTATGTATTTTTTTCAAGAAAAAAGAGAGAGAATAGATAAAGTAACATAATGATCTAAACTGGCTTTTGATCTTAGTTAATGTTTGATAATGCTTAATTATATATTGTAATCATAATGATTAAGTTTATTTTTTACTGTTTTCTTAGTATAAGAATATGTTTGTATTAAGATTTCCCACAAGGAAATAGATGCTCTGCATGCTCTAAATCATCCAGACAGGAGTTCGTACGTAAGATTATTATTATGCTATAAAAATAATGCTATGTCCCTGTAATCTGTTTAGAACTTCATAGAAATAGGAATTCTTATATGCTAGCTTAAATAAATCGGCCCCGTTTTTATTGTAAAATAATGCAAGTTAGGATATATAGAAAAGCTCTCAAAAGATAACCAATGCTTCCGCTGAAATAGAGAAATTTTAATTTGGCGGTGGGGGATGTCGCATGTCTGAAGTCTCCCTGAAGTCATATGAAATCCTGCTGAAGTCAGGATCTGAAACCTGTAACAAGTCTTGAGAAGAAACGGGCGAGGGTCAGAGATTAAGCGTGAAATTAAATACTCTCCCATGTGTTGTTTTTGGTACAGGTAATGTTTTTCCTAGGTGTCACCAAGATTAATAGCTGGACACATGGAACTAATATCTAGCACCAAGTACCTCGAGAAGCCTAAAGAACAAGGGACCCAAAATTCCTAAACCACCACAAAGATTATAAACATTTGATTCGTACGTATGTACATACCCTGGAGAGATGTTCAATAGCCTCTGGCGATATAGAACTTCTTCTGTTCAATAGGCCTGCTGAAATAGCCCCTCCCTAAAGAGGAGGGACTCTCCTTTGACCCTGAAGTCTATTGGCAAAACTGAACTACATGACACGCACTGCCCTTGGGGTACTTCAAGAATCCCCGAGGCAATCAAAGAGGTGGAGCTTTAGTGAGTACTTTCCCCGGGGCATGAACCGATCATAGATTTTGATAGTCATAAGGGTTGGGGGCATTGAGGCGTCGTATATGTTGTACTCTAAAATAAATTAAGTTAAACGAAACCACCGCTTGTCCGTTCTTACCTTGCACCCTTCTGGTATTAATAATAAGGTAGGTGATTAACACTATGATATATATATATATATATATATATATATATATATATATATATATATATATATATATATATATATATATATATATATATATATATATATATATATATATATATATATATATATATATATATATATATATATATATATATATATATATATATATATATAATTGAATCATTTTTTTTTTTACCCCGACTGGGACTCGAACCTAGGACTTATGATTACTAAGTCAAGGCGCTACCACTACACCACAGAAGGTTAAAAGGAATCCAACCTTATAGCTTATATCTGCTATACTTAGGAATGAATGCATTCTAACTGAATGCCACTATGTTCATATTACAGATTCCCCAACCTCACTCTTGGCTTCATTATAGCTTTTAATTCAATTCATAATCTCATTTGGGCCATGAAATAACCAAATAAGCACATTACATATGTGAAAACATGAATAATATTTTTACCCCAACCGGAACTCGAACCTAGGACTTATGATTACTAAGTCAAGGCGCTACCACTACACCACAGAAGGTTAAAAGGAATCCAACCTTATAGCTTATATCTGCTATACTTAGGAA
The DNA here is from genome assembly GCA_037179515.1 of Halocaridina rubra. Lineage (NCBI taxonomy): Eukaryota > Metazoa > Arthropoda > Malacostraca > Decapoda > Atyidae > Halocaridina > Halocaridina rubra. Next base: position 86,280 of record JAXCGZ010013403.1, on the reverse strand, counting down.
TGAACGCATTCTATCTGACTGCCACTATGTTCATATTACAGATTCCCCAACCTCAGTCGAGGCTTCATTTTAGCATTTAATTCAATTCCCAATCTCATTTGGGCCATGAAATAACCAAATAAGCACATTATATATGTGAAAACATGAATCATTTTTTTTTACCCCGACCGGGACTAGAACCTAGGACTTATGATTACTAAGTCAAGGTGCTACCACTACACCACAGAAGGTTAAAAGGAATCCAACCTTATAGCTTATATCTGCTATACTTAGGAATGAACGCATTCTAACTGAATGCCACTATGTTCATATTACAGATTCCCCAAACTCACTCGTGGCTTCATTTTAGCATTTAATTCAATTCCCAATCTCATTCGGGCCATGAAATAACCAAATAAGCACATTACATATGTGAAAACATGAATCATATTTTTACCCCGATCGGTACTCGAACCTAGGACTTATGATTACTAAGTCAAGGTGCTACCACTACACCACAGAAGGCTAAAAGGAATCCAACCTTATAGCTTATATCTGCTATACTTAGGAATGAACGCATTTTAACTGAATGCCACTATGTTCATATTACAGATTCCCCAACCTCACTCGTGGCTTCATTTTAGCATTTAATTCAATTCCCAATCTCATTTGGGCCATGAAATAACCAAATAAGCACACTACATATGTGAAAACATGAATCACTTTTTTACCCCGACCAGGACTCGAACCTAGGACTTATGATTACTAAGTCAAGGTGCTACCACTACACCACAGAAGATTAAAAGGAATCCAACCTTTTAGCTTATATCTGCTATACTTAGGAATGAACGCATTCTAACTGAATGCAACTATTTTCATATTACAGATTCCCCAACCTCACTCGTGGCTTCATTTTAGCATTTAATTCAATTCCCAATCTCATTCGGGCCATGAAATAACCAAATAAGCACATTACATATGTGAAAACATGAATCATTTTTTTACCCCGACCGGAACTCGAACCTAGGACTTATGATTACTAAGTCAAGGCGCTACCACTACACCACAGAAGGTTAAAAGGAATCCAACCTTATAGCTTATATCTGCTATACTTAGGAATCAACGCATTCTATCTGACTGCCACTATGTTCATATTACAGATTCCCTAACCTCACTCGTGGCTTCATTTTAGCATTTAATTCAATTCCCAATCTCATACGGGCCATGAAATAACCAAATAAGCACATTACATATGTGAAAACATGAATCATTTATTTTTACCCGGACCGGGACTAGAACCTAGGACTTATGATTACTAAGTCAAGGCGCTACCACTACACCACAGAAGGTTAAAAGGAATCCAACCTTATAACTTATATCTGCTATACTTAGGAATTAACGCATTCTAACTGAATGCCACTATGTTCATATTACAGATTTCCCAACCTCACTCATGGCTTCATTTTAGCATTTAATTCACTTCTCAATCTCATTTCGGCCATGAAATAACCAAATAAGCACATTACATATGTGAAAACATGAATCATTTTTTTACCCCTACCAGGACTCGAACCTAGGACTTATGATTACTAAGTCAAGGTGCTACCACTACACCACAGAAGGTTAAAAGGAATCCAACCTTTTAGCTTATATCTGCTATACTTAGGAATGAACGCATTCTAACTGAATGCCACTATGTTCATATTACAGATTCCCCAACCTCACTCGTGGCTTCATTTTAGCATTTAATTCAATTCTCAATCTCATTTGGGCCATGAAATAACCAAATAAGCACATTACATATGTGAAAACATGAATCATTTTTTTACCCCGACCGGGACTCGAACCTAGGACTTATGATTACTAAGTCAAGGCGCTACCACTACACCACAGAAGGTTAAAAGGAATCCAACCTTATAGCTAATATCTGCTATACTTAGGAATGAACACATTCTAACTGAATACCACTATGTTCATATTACAGATTCCCCAACCTCACTCGTGGCTTCGTTTTAGCATTTAATTCAATTCCCAATCTCATTTGGGCCATGAAATAACCAGGTAAGCACATTTCATATGTGAAAACATGAAGCATTATTTTACCCCGACCGGGACTTGAACCTAGGAGTTATGATTACTAAGTCAAGGCGCTACCACTACACCACAGAAGGTTAAAAGGAATCCAACCTTATAGCTTATATCTGCTATACTTTGGAATCAACGCATTCTAACTGAATGCCACTATGATTATATTACAGATTCCCCAACGTCACTCGTGGCTTCATTTTAGCATTTAATTCAATTCCCAATCTCATTCGGGCCATGAAATAACCAAATAAGCACATTACATATGTGAAAACATTAATCATTTCTTCTTACCCCGACCGGGACTCGAACCTAGGATTTATGATTACTAAGTCAAGGCGCTACCACTACACCACAGAAGGTTAAAAGGAATCCAACCTTATAGCTTATATCTGCTATACTTGGGAATGAACGCATTCTAACTGAATGCCACTATGTTCATATTACAGATTCCCCAACCTCACTCGTGACTTCATTTTAGCATTTAATTCAATTCCCAATCTCATTTTGGCCATGAAATAACCAAATAAGCACATTACATATGTGAAAACATGAATAATTTTTTTACCCCGACCGGGACTCGAACCTAGGACTTATGATTACTAAGTCAAGGCACTACCACTACACCACAGAAGGTTAAAACGAATCCAACCTTATAGCTTATATCTGCTATACTTAGGAATAAACGCATTCTTACTGAATGCCACTATTTTCATATTACAGATTCCCCAACCTCACTTGTGGCTTTCATTTTAGCATTTAATTCAATTCCCAATATCATTCGGGTCATGAAATGACCAAATAAGCACATTACATATGTGAAAACATGAATAATTTTTTACCCCGACTGGGACTCGAACCTAGGACTTATGATCACTAAGTCAAGGCGCTACCACTACACCACAGAAGGTTAAATGGAATCCAACCTTATAGCTTATATCTGCTATACTTAGGAATGAACGCATTCTAACTGAATGCCACTATGTTCATATTACAGATTCCCCAACCTCACTCGTGGCTTCATTTTAGCATTTAATTCAATTCCCAATCTCATTCGGGCCATGAAATAACCAAATAAGCACATTACATAAGTGAAAACATGAATCATTTTTTTACCCCGACCAGGACTCGAACCTAGGACTCATGATTACTAAGTCAAGGCGCTACCACTACACCACAGAAGGTTAAAAGGAATCCAACCTTATAGCTTATATCTGCTATACTTAGGAATGAACACATTCTAACTGAATGCCACTATGTTCATATTACAGATTCCCCAACCTCACTCGTGGCTTCATTTTAGCATTTAATTCAATTCCCAATCTCATTCAGGCCATGAAATTACCAAATAAGCACATTACATATGTGAAAACATGAATAATTTGTTTACCCCGACTGGGACTCGAACCTAGGACTTATGATTACTAAGTCAAGGCGCTACCACTACACCACAGAAGGTTAAAAGGAATCCAACCTTATAGCTTATATCTGCTATACTTAGGAATGAACGCATTCTAACTGAATGCCACTATGTTCAAATTACAGATTCCCCAACCTCACTCGTGGCTTCATTTTAGCATTTAATTCAATTCCCAATCTCATTCGGGCCATGAAATAACCAAATAAGCACATTACATATGTGAAAACATGAATCATTTTTTTACCCCGACCAGGACTAGAACCTAGGACTATTGATTACTAAGTCAAGGTGCTACCACTACACCACAGAAGGTTAAAAGGAATCCAACCTTATAGCTTATATCTGCTATATTTAGGAATGAACGCATTCCAACTGAATGCCACTATTTTCATATTACAGATTCCCCAACCTCACTCGTGGCTTCGTTTTAGCATTTAATTCAATTCCCAATCTCATTTCGGCCATGAAGTAACCAAATAAGCACATTACATATGTGAAAACATGAATCATTTTTTTACCCCGACCGGGACTCGAACCTAGGACTTATGATTACTAAGTCAAGGCGCTACCACTACACCACAGAAGGTTAAGAGGAATCCAACCTTATAGCTTATATCTGCTAAACTTAGGAATGAACACATTCTAACTGAATGCCACTATGTTCATATTACAGATTCCCCAATCTCACTCGTGGCTTCATTTTAGCATTTAATTCAATTCCCAATCTCATTCGGGCCATGAAATAACCAAATAAGCACATTACATATGTGAAAACATGAATCATTTTTTTACCCCGACCGGGACTCAAACCTAGGACTCATGATTACTAAGTCAAGGCGCTACCACTACACCACAGAAGGTTAAAAGGAATCCATCCTTATAGCTTATATCTGCTATACTTTGGAATGAACGCATTCTAACTGAATGCCACTATGTTCATATTACAGATTCCCCAACCTCACTCATGGCTTTATTTTAACAGTTAATTCAATCCCCAATCTCATTCGGGCCATGAAATAACCAATTAAGCACATTACATATGTGAAAACATGAATCATATTTTTACCCCGACCGCGATTCGAACCTAGGACTTATGATTACTAAGTCAAGGCGCTACCACTACGCCACAGAAGGTTAAAAGGAATCCAACCTTATAGCTTATATCTGCTATATTTAGGAATGAACGCATTCTAACTGAATGCCACTATTTTCATATTGCAGATTCCCCAACCTCACTCGTGGCTTCATTTTAGCATTTAATTCAATTCCCAATCTCATTCGGGCCATGAAATAAGCACATTACATATGTGAAAACATGAATAATTTTTTTACCCCGACCGGGACTCGAAAATAGGACTTATGATTACTAAGTCAAGGCGCTACCACTACACCACAGAAGGTTAAAAGGAATCCAACCTTATAGCTTATATCTGCTATACTTAGGAATGAATGCATTCTAACTGAATGTCACTATGTTCATATTACAGATTCCCCAACCTCACTCGTGGCTTCATTTTAGCATTTAATTCAATTCCCAATCTCATTCGGGCCATGAAATAACCAAATAAGCACATTACATATGTGAAAACATGAATATTTTTTTTACCCTGACCAATACTAGAACCTAGGACTATTGATTACTATGTCAAGGCGCTACCACTACACCACAGAAGGTTAAAAGGAATCCAACCTTATAGCTTATATCTGCTATATTTAGGAATAAACGCATTCTAACTGAATGCCACTATTTTCATATTACAGATTCCCCAAGCTCACTCTTGGCTTTGTTTTAGCATTTAATTCAATTCCCAATCTCATTCGGGCCATGAAGTAACCAAATAAGCACATTACATATGTGAAAACATGAATAAATTTTTTACCCCGACCAGGACTCGAACCTAGGATTATGATTACTAAGTCAAGGCGCTACCACTACACCACAGAAGGTTAAAAGGAATCCAACCTTATAGCTTATATCTGCTATACTTTGGAATGAACACATTCTAACTGAATGCCACTATGTTCATATTACAGATTCCCCAACCTCACCCGTGGCTGCATTTTAGCATTTAATTCAATTCCCAATCTCATTCGGGCCATGAAATAACCAAATAAGCACATTACATATGTGAAAACATGAATCATTTTTTTACCCCGATCGGGACTCAAACCTAGAACTCCTGATTACTAAGTCAAGGCGCTACCACTACACCACAGAAGGTTAAAAGGAATCCAACCTTATAGCTTATATCTGCTATACTTAGGAATGAACGCATTCTAACTGAATGCCACTATGTTCATATTACAGATTCCCCAACCTCACTCGTGGCTTCATTTTAGCATTTAATTCAATTCCCAATCTCATTTGGGCCATGAAATAACCAAATAAACACATTACATATGTGAAAACATGAATCATATTTTTACCCTGGCCGCGACTCGAACCTAGGACTTATGATTACTAAGTCAAGGCGCTACCACTACACCACAGAAGGTTAAAAGGAATCCAACCTTATAGCTTATGTCTGCTATACTTAGGAATGAACGCATTCTAACTGAATGCCACTATGTTCATATTGCAGATTCCCCAACCTCACTCGTGGCTTCATTTTAGCATTTAATTCAAATCCCAATCTCATTCGGGCCATGAAATAAACACATTACATATGTGAAAACATGAATCATTTTTTTACCCCGACCAGGACTTGAACCTAGGACTTATGATTACTAAGTCAAGGCGCTACCACTACACCACAGAAGGTTAATAGGAATCCAACCTGTGGTGTAGTGGTAGCGCCTTGACTTAGTAATCATAAGTCCTAGGTTCGAGTCCCAGTCGGGGTAAAAAAATGATTCATATTTTCACATATGTAATGTGCTTATTTGGTTATTTCGTGGCCCAAATGAGATTGGGAAATGAATTAAATGCTAAAATGAAGCCATGAGTGAGGTTGGGGAATCTGTAATATGAACATAGTAGCATTCAGTTAGAATGCATTTATTCCTGAGTTAAGCAGATATAAACTATAAGGTTGGATTCCTTTTAACCTTCTGTGGTGTAGTGGTAGCACCTTGACTTAGTAATCATAAGTCCTAGGTTCGAGTCCCGGTCTGGGTAAAAAAAAATTATTCAAGTTTTCAAATATGTAATGTGCTTATTTGGTTATTTCATGACCTGAATGAGATTGGGGCTTGAATTAAATGCTAAAATGAAGCCACCAGTGAGGTTTGGGAATCTGTAATATGAACATAGTGGCATTCAGATAGAATGCGTTCATTCCTAAGTATAGCATATATAAGCTATAAGGTTGGATTCCTTTTAACCTTCTGTGGTGTAGTGGTAGCACCTTGACTTAGTAATCATAAGTCCTAGGTTCTAGTCCCGGTCGGGGTAAAAAAATGATTCATGTTTTCACATATGTAATGTGCTTATTTGGTTATTTCATGGCCCGAATGAGATTGGGAATTGAATTAAATGCTAAAATGAAGCCACGAGTGAGGTTGGTGAATCTGTAATATAAACATAGTAGCATTCAGTTAGAATGCGTTCATTCCTAAGTATAGCAGATATAAGCTATAAGGTTGGATTCCTTTTAACCTTCTGTGGTGTAGTGGTAGCGCCTTGACTTAATAATCATAAGTCTTAGGTTCGAGTCCCAGTCGGGGTAAAAAAATGATTCATGCTTTCACATATGTAATGTGCTTATTTGGTTATTCCATGGCCCGAATGAGATTGGGAATTGAATTAAATTCTAAAATGAAGCCACGAGTGAGGTTGGGGAATCTGTAATATGAACATAGTGGCATTCAGTTAGAATGCGTTCATTCCTAAGTATAGCAGATATAAGCTATAAGGTTGGATTCCTTTTAACCTTCTGTGGTGTAGTGGTAGCGCCTTGACTTAGTAATCATAAGTCCTAGGTTCGAGTCCCGGTTGGGGTAAAAAAAAAAGATTCATGTTTTCACATATGTAATATGCTTATTTGGTTATATATATATATATATATATATATATATATATATATATAATATATATATATATATATATATATATATATATATATATATATATATATATATATATATATATATATATATATATATATATATATATATATATATATATCGCCATGATGTTTTTAATCGAACTGATGGATGCAAGTAATTTCTTCTTTCATTTGATGAAATTAAAAGAAAACATAGTGTGCCCATCTTTCCTATCTGGTAAATGAGTTAGTTTTAGTACGAAAGTTAACAAATACTGACTTTATTAAGATAACAGTAACATAAGATGATGTGCTACTCTCTCTCTCTCTCTCTCTCTCTCTCTCTCTCTCTCTCTCTCTCTCTCTCTCTCTCTCTCTCTGGAATAACTACAATGTCAAGGGGGCAGAGGTTAGGCTGGAAGGTTTGAAAATATGTATACTAATTAAAGCATAGACGATTCAGACTCTCGCAAACGGAATTTAATTTAGATTCTTAGATGAGATCTTATTCTAAATTCGATTCAATATCAACTAGAAGTTTCCTATCGAGATATTGTCACTGCTATGGCTGATACATCTCCCTAAAACATTTTCAAATGTTTGCTAATGGAGGATACGTTAAATTTATTTCCACTTTTCTAAAAGATGTCATATTTATCACTCTTCCTACTCTCCTATTAAAGGAAGTGGTATAAATTTAATCACCCGTCTCCGGGTCACGCCACATTGAACTCTCATAAGAGGAAGGGGCGATTCTGCTGTGTCATCCCATACACTAATCCTCTACAGTAACCTTGAGTTTGGTGCATCACTGAGTATATTTTACAAAAACCTTTTGTCCTTTGAGAAGTCTTACCTGAATGACATTTCAGAGACAAACAATAAACATCTCTTCTCTGTGAAATAACCCACTCAGCTGTTTTATTAACTTTTCAAAAAATCACCATACTCTCTCTCTCTCTCTCTCTCTCTCTCTCTCTCTCTCTCTCTCTCTCTCTCTCTCTCTCTCTCTCTCTCTCTCTCTCTCTAACATTCATATGCAATAGGTAGAAAAGCAAATATTTATAGAAATCATTAAAGGGATATATATATATATATATATATATATATATATATATATATATATATATATATATATATATATATATATATATATATATATATACATACAATTCCTGCCTGTGTTCAGACAGTGAAAGCGCGACCTTGCATTAAATCCTAAATTGTAGGTATTTATATTGTGGACAGGCTTGCCATTGACATTTCTTGGTCTAATCAAGGCTGTTACAATCTCTCTCTCTCTCTCTCTCTCTCTCTCTCTCTCTCTCTCTCTCTCTCTCTCTCTCTCTCTCCTCTCTCTCTCTCTCTCTCTCTCTCTCTCAGTTATAAGGCTTGAGTGGAGTGCCTCATATAAGTAATCCATTTAGGCGGTGATATTCCTCTTCGTCTGACATTAATGTATAGTAAGTTAAGCATTATTATATCTTTCTTTCTGTTGGATTACACCCTCTTGCTAGGGAGAGTGTTGCTCAATGTACAGTTTCGTTACTTTATAACGCTGTTCATCATTGTTTTCAAGATATTGTTTGCTGATTACCTTTTTCTCCTAGGCTTTCAAAGTTAGAGACAGTGAAGCTATTCATGTTGTTGACCGAATCCTGGCAAAGCATGCCATGAGTCCATGCAGTTACCTTCAGTATCCAGAAGTGGATTGCCAACAAACTGTGCCAGAGTGACCAATTGGTTACTAACATTTGGGAAAGCCTTTTTCTTTTTTAATGATTGTGAGACCAGGACGGGCAAAAAATAAAAAATAAAAAATCCTACCCTCATCGAGTCTGGGTACGAAGAAAACATAGAGAGAAACAGAGATGGGGAGTGTATTGTGATTTGTCAGATGTGAAGGGATAATAAGACATGTGTAACGAATATCCAAGATTATTCGGTGTTGATGTAGGCATAGAAAGAGAACCGTAACTGAAGGAAAACTTAACATCGAACCGTCCTGGACAGTTTTATCTAAGTCCAAAAGACTCTTCAGCTGTAGTATTTATGACAAATGATCATTACCTTTGGCTCCGGTGCAAGAGAAAAACTCTCCTAGGAAGTAAAACCATAATTGACGATTGACGATCAATAATCAAAATGCTGCACCAGATGTCAGGGAGTGCAGAGGAAAGACTGAGTCAGCAGCTAGTTCGTCGGTACCGCTTACGAGGAGGAATGAAAGCTTTTCACACAATACCAAAACCCAAGAAATCCGCTGTAATTACAGAGAATCGTCTTTGTTTTGCGACTTTCTATCTCAGTGGGAGGAAGAAGAATCTCTTCACTTCTGCCCAAAGGACGAATTCTTCGTCTGAACCGTTCCGTATCTTAATTTTCAGAATGACAAAATCTGAGCATTCAGTACGGAAGAGATTGAAGACACTGAATGATATCAAAAGGTGTGCCAGGCTCCAAGTTGCATTGGAATTTTTCGGTACTTAACTGTGAAGTGCCTCTAGTAAGTAATCTAGGACGGACAGAAGTTTTGGAGAAAAAATGCAGAAAAAGGTGATACCATTCTACAAGGTGTGTCTGAAATAATTCTGGATCCTGATGAAGTGTGATTTTACTGTGACAAGGCTGCATGGTTTCCTATAAATGAGATGCAATATCCGATGTAAGACTCTATTACTGATATATGCTATCAAACTAAATGATATGGAAATTCACCGAGCGTTAACCTCTCTGTAAACTCTGGAGCAATTCTGAATGACAGAGTGGAGGCTAAGATGATTCAAGAATGTTACTTTTATCAGAATTTAAAAGACAAATATGTGAGTCATCTGCCAGATGTGTTGAAGGATCTTGATTTCGACTCTGATCTCCACGAATCACTGCTACAATCATACCCCTCAAAATTGTAGGATGTGGGAAACATGTGAGTAATCCACATTAAACATTAAGGGCATGACAGATTCCCTATTGTTTCAGCAATGCTTTAATGTAATAAATTGCTCTGTTCTACAAGTCGGTGTTTTATAACCTCTAGCCAAAACCTATTTATCACTTTGTAAATGTAAGTCATTCTTTTGTCTATTAACTTTCTTATTTTAATATGCATTTTATTTTTATGTCCGCTGTTGATGTCTTTTTTTTTTTAAGTATGTAACATATACAGGTATAGAATTCCAAAGATGAGCAGTTAATATGATGGGAATTGTTTAATTAACTTATGAGTACTGTATTATATAGCTTCTTTATTGCATTTGTCTCACTGTTATTATATAAGATTTTTGTAATATGGTTGCTCTTTAAAGATATATCCCAATTTCATTAAGCACAATGGGAGATTTATATATAATCAGTGTTTTTTAATAGAAAAAAAAAAACGAAACAGATCAAGAGATGGGGAGTTACGAGCTGAGGGACATTCCCATAAGATCATTCAGGTAAATACAATTAGGTACATGGCACATTTTCTGAATAATAATAATATTAATAATAATAATAATAATAGTAATAATAATAATAATAATAATGATGATGATAATAATAATAATAATAATAATAATAATAATAATAATAATAATAATAATAATAATAATAATAATAATAATAATAATATTGTATCTTTTGTACTCTCTAAATATATTTCCCTTATCACACAATATACTGTGATTTAGAGTACATATTAAGTACCGCGAGTGTTCTCACGATTTCAGTTATTATCTACAATAATGCTTATTTTATAGAAAGGATCAATCTCAGAATATGTACCTGATGTACCTCAATCCGAGATGTAATACCTGCACCCAACCACAACCCCATATAAGAAACCTTGGAAGGAATTTCTAGGGGTATTCATTATTTGATTCGGTAAGCTAACCTAACCTAACCTAACCGAACCTTCCTTTTGCCTTAATTTCAGATTAATTACTTTAAAAAAATATAACATTAGGTGCCTATGCTACGACTGATTCAAATAAGTAACCTAGCTGCACATGTTTTGACACGCTAGTAATACTTTAATAAAATTCAGGTGTAGGCCTTACCCTAGTTTTCTATATTATTTACTTCTTCCTTGGGAAATTTTGGTGAAGAAAAAGAGGAAGAATCTTGGAGGACACCAATCAAGAGAACGTTAGGGAAAATGTTTAGCAGAATAGACTATGATTACCGAGTAGTCTATCTTTCCATATATATTTGTATATTGGTTGTATTTTATAATATTGAGTCTCTCTCTCTCTCTCTCTCTCTCTCTCTCTCTCTCTCTCTCTCTCTCTCTCTCTCTCTCTCTCTCTCTCTCTCCCCAACTATATGCTAAGGTACAAACAAAGAACCAAGTAATGAAAATATCAAAGTAGCGCATGTAATAAAATAATTCGATGCTTTCCTCGTTTTTCACGCTTCACTTATTTATTCATTTATTTTAATTTACATAATATACTGTTCTGGAACTCTTATCCTTTATATATATATATATATATATATATATATATATATATATATATATATATATATATATATATATATATATACACAAGCAAGCACATTACATATGTGAAAACATGAATAATTTTTTACCTCGACCGGGACTCGAACCTAGGACTTATAATTACTAAGTCAAGGCGCTACCAACTACACACCACAGAAGGTATAAATGGAATCCAACCTTATAGCTTATATCTGCTATACCTAGGGATGAACGCATTCTATCTGAATGCCACTATGTTCATATTACAGATTCCCTAACCTCACTCGTGGCTTCATTTTAGCATTTAATTCAATTCCCAATCTCATTCGGGTCATACAATAACCAAGCAAGGTGTGTAGTTGATAGCGCCTTGACTTAGTAATTATAAGTCCTAGGTTCGAGTCCCGGTCGGGGTAAAAAATTATTCATGTTTTCACATATGTAATGTGCTTGCTAGGTTATTGTATGACCCGAATGAGATTGGGAATTGAATTAAATGCTAAAATGAAGCCACGAGTGAGGTTGGGGAATCTGTAATATGAACATAATGGCATTCAGATAGAATGCGTTCATCCCTAAGTATAGCAGATATAAACTATAAGGTTGGATTCCTTTTATACCTTCTGTGGTGTGTAGTTGGTAGCGCCTTGACTTAGTAATTATAAGTCCTAGGTTCGAGCCCCGGTCGGGGTAAAAAATTATTCATGTTTTCACATATGTAATGTGCTTGCTTGGTTATTGTATGACCCGAATGAGATTGGGAATTTAATTAAAAGCTAAAATGAAGCCACGAGTGAGGTTGGGGAATCTGTAATATGATACGATACGATAGGATAGGATAGGACAGGTGGGGGAAAAGTAGTGACGGCATCGAGTGAACTCTCTTAGCCCTATTCAGGGTGTCATCACTGGTGAGAGGGGGTAAAGGATGGGAAGGATTGGAGGGATAAGCACGAAATTTAAGGAAGTAAGAGATGAAAAGAGAAGGGCAAACCCTCGTGCTAAGTTTTTGTTAGATATAACATAGTGGCATTCAGATAGAATGCGTTCATCCCTAAGTATAGCAGATATAAGCTATAAGGTTGGATTCCTTTTATACCTTCTGTGGTGTGTAGTTGGTAGCGCCTTGACTTAGTAATTATAAGTCCTAGGTTCGAGTCCCGGTCGGAGTAAAAAATGATTCATGTGTTCACATATGTAATGTGCTTGCTTGGTTATTGTATGACCCGAATGAGATTGGGAATTGTATTAAATGCTAAAATGAAGCCACGAGTGAGGTTGGGGAATCTGTAATATGAACATAGTGGCATTCAGATAGAATGCGTTCATCCCTAAGTATAGCAGATATGAGCTATAAGGTTGGATTCCTTTTATACCTTCTGTGGTGTGTAGTTGGTAGCGCCTTGACTTAGTAATTATAAGTCCTAGGTTCGAGTCCCGGTCGGGGTAAAAAATTATTCATATATATATATATATATATATATATATATATATATATATATATATATATATAGATATATATATATATATATATATATATATATATATATATATATATATATATATATATATATATATATATATATATATATATATATATATATATATATATATATATATATATATATATATATGTGTGTGTGTGTGTGTGTGTGTGTGTGTGTGTGTGTGTGTGTAATTGAAAGAATGGTATTTCTTTGTAAGCTTTTCTTGCAGCAAAACTGCATACAATGGAAGTGAAAACTGTGCCTCCTCGAAGTTCTCTCAGCGCAGTGGCCATGTTTCTTGATTTTTTTTTTTTGGGGGGGGGCAGGTGTTAAATAGAAAAAGTTCATAAGTGTAAAGCGATGATATGCAATAGAAAGGGCGAGAGGAGAACCTTTGGAGCCAAGATGTAAATATTCTTTAATGAATATTAGGGAACATCAAGTCTTTAAAGGTTAAAAGTTTCTGATGAAAAACAGAGGCAAGGACAGTGATAACATTAGAGCCTGAATTTATACCTACCATATAGCCGGGAATGAAGGAATCACGTTAAACCAGGGAACCAAAGACTTGAAAACTGTCTAAACACTACCATGGTTTTGTCCACTTTATGCGATGCGCAGATAAATGAGTGAACAAATATTGATGAATCGAGATACAAATGAGTTGTAAATATATTTTTGTTTCTTTACTTAGTTATTGACCGCTTTGCTGTGGATATCGGGGATTTTTTTTTTTTATGGATTACTATTCGGCCCCATTTGCTGGTGGATACAGATTAAAGCTCAGAAATTAATGTTGGATGTCCTTCCTGTCACTACCCTATGGTGCTCCATTACTGCTACTACTACTACTACTACTACTACCACAGCTACTATTTTTTCTTTTCCCTTTTCAGATAATACATACTTATATACTACTGTACATACAAAGCTTTAAGAATAAATAGATAAATGTCGGAATAATCCGGAGACGGGGAATTACGTAAATCTCTTCGTGAGCACAATTAGTTTTCTAATAAACAACGAGAAGTAATAATAAAATGGAGTTAGAAGTGTTGGTGATATTCGAACGCTCAAGGTAGGTATTTCAATTATTTTCTTTCATACCCCATTAATGAGCTTATTTCCCTGGCCGGGAGTCCCCATTCCTCCCTCTACATCAAGTGCCTCATGTCTTGCAACCTCCCCCGAACCAGTGAGGAGGACAACACCTCTCCAGTCCTCCTCCCTCTCTTTTCCAGTTTTGTTTTTACAACGTCTGGTACGAGAGATAACTATCTACTCCGGCCTGGACCGGCCGCGTGATTTGCCGTAGTATGGTCTTGACGTTGGTGAGGTGTGGTTGCATTATAGTGGCTGATAAAGTATATATTTTTTTTTTCGATCAAAATGTAAGTCAGTTTTGATAGGGAGATGATTAATTTTATAAAGTTATCGCTATAAACATTAAAAAAAAAGTACTAAGTATTTCATTATGGTCAAATGCGCTTTTCATTGTAAATTAGTTTCAGTCTGACATGAGACGCAACATTTTTGGAACAGATGTACAATATAGTAATACATAATAAGGTTGTCTTGCAAATAAGAAAACATTAGTGATGCATTTTGCAATTTGCGAATAACAGCAGCTAAACATAAAAAAAGACGATCTGTTCTCAATTATTATTATTATTATTATTATTATTATTATCATTATTATTATTATTATTATTATTATTATTATTATTATTATTATTATTATTTCAGAACTGGGTGTTTTTATCACTGATGCGGTAATGAGGTTATGTTAAGTTTTCCAACTAAAAAGAGAACGAAACAAAAATAACGGTAATATAGTTTTTTAGTATCTGAGACTGGTGCATTAAAGAAGTGTAAAGAAAATAGTGGAAAAAAGAAAATAAATTAGTAGATTAAATCGGAACACAAACACTAGATAAAAGTTAATTACGAGGAAGTAAATATTTTCACAAACCGCCATCAACAGAGATCTGTCCAGAAAGTGTTTTCAAAAGGCATTTAACTCAGCATGGCGGAGGTTACATCTGTATCTCCAACAACGACTCCTTCAGCAGAAGAGGATGGCTCCAGACTAGACTGGCCCGACCTGATAGTTATTGTTGCATATTTTATTTTCGTCTTAGCTGTAGGATTATGGGTAAGTGTAATTCATATATATTGAGTTTCGAAGGGAATTAATTTTTCAAGTCATTAATTTTTTTTTCTTTTCCTAATCTTCAATTTCTTAAGAATTTATGTAATTTTGTATCCATTTAATTTGCGTTTCTTTTATAATTATTATCCATAAATCAAGTGTAATGTTATATTAGTTTTTTTTATCTTTCTATTTCAGCTTTGTGATTCATTCCTTAAATTACTTATATATAAGTGTTTTCAGTATGTTCTTCATTTACGAGAGAGAGAGAGAGAGAGAGAGAGAGAGAGAGAGAGAGAGAGAGAGAGAGAGAGAGAGAGAGAGAGAGAGAGATAATTTCCTGGACGGAAAAGGGGGGGGGGTTATAATATATTAACCCTCACCTTGAAAGTAAATGTTTTGTTTGTTTTTATGGTCTCTGCTTTGGGATGCGTTTCTTTTTTATTCTGTTTAGGTTGTCCTTCAAGTAGGCCAGGCCTTGTAAATCATTTTCTTTCTTTGTGATACTAGGAAACTCGTATGCATGCCAGCGTATAAACATGAAGTTTGTGCATACGTGTGCGTTTGAATATACCTTGATTGGATTTTTTTCTGTTTTCTGTTTGGGTTGTTCGCTAAGTAGGCCAAGACTTCTAGTTTATTTTCTCCGTTGTCTTGCTTGGAATCACGCACGAATGCCTGTCAATGGGATATTAAATGTGTATTTAGTATATTGTCTGCTTTGATACTTTCTTGTTTTCTTAGAAGGTTGTTCTCTCTAAGTAGGCCAAGACTTCTATTACATTTATTTCATTGTTGTGAATGCACGTCAACAAATGTTTATTTTTTTTCTTAGATTTTGTCTTATTCAAGTACTCTTGTTCTCTGGTGATATCGTCCTTCATTTTCTGATTTTGCTTTAAAACACCTATTTGCTCATTAGCCTATGTAAATAGGAATTTTGTTATAAATTTGTTTAAATAAAATACAATGAAAAAAAACTTTTTTTAATCTTAGATTTTAAACTGAAATTCAGTAACCATGTTATCTGACTTCACACCCTACAGTTATATGGTATAAATGACTGGTGGGAAGCTACATATCTTTAAGAGATTTCTAAGTTTTATGAAGGTGTTACTTTGTCATTTTATAGAACAGTTGCCTCGATTTTCAGTTTCTGTACCTTACTGTGTTGAGTACACTGATAAAAACGAAAAATAGGGCCATAAAATAATTTAGATATTTGAGTAGAGTAAATGATGTCACAGATTAAGATGAAAACAACAGGTATTTTTTTTTTTTTAATTGAGTACTTTATGGAATACTATATCTGTCTACCTATCCAGTTTTCTATGAAAAAAAAAACTTTTTTCCATGATTGTGACACCAGGACGGGCCAAAAAAAAAAAAAAAAATTACCCTCTTTGGGCCTGGCTAAGAAGGAAATATGCAATAACTTCAGAGGAAAAATCAGTGTTATAAAAATCAGACAATCTCTCTCTCTCTCTCTCTCTCTCTCTCTCTCTCTCCCTTATTTAACTTTCATCAGAAATTTACCATATGAGGACAGATTAAAAAAACTTAATCTACATTCTCTAGAGAGGCGCAGAGCTAGGGGGGGGGATATGATTGAGGTGTATAAATGGTTTAAAGGGATTAACAAGGGTGATATTAATAAAGTTTTAAAAATTCATGATCAAACCAGAACTCGTAATAATGGATTTAAGCTTGATAAATTTAGGTTCAGAAGGGAAATTAGTAAAAATTGGTTTGGCAATAGAGTAGTTGATGCATGGAACAGGTTTCCTAGTAGGATAATAAATGCTAATACCTTAGACACCTTCAGATGTAGATTAGATAGACATATGACAGAGGTAGGGTGGGTATGAATAGGTTAGTGCTTATTAGAAAAATCATAAAAAGAAAAATATAATAAATAAGTAGAATAGAATAGGTTAGACATGCTGAAAATATCATTCGAAAATGGAGCTGCCTCGTGTGTGCCAGTAGGCATGTTGCAGTGTCCCCCCTATTCTTATGTTCATCCTGTTTTTGTACAATATATATATATATATTTTGTTCTTCTCCACCCGATGCGCACGGCTGTATCTGAATGGAAAAGTAATGGTTAGGTGGAAAGGGACAAATTCCAGAATGTCATTTGTGTTGGGACGAGAAATTGATGTGGGGGAGGAGGAAGGTAGACAAAGCAGTCATTAACGATACGTGTTTTGCAACTTCCTGTGATACAGCAAGAAGTGTCTTTTATTATTATTATTATTATTATTATTATTATTATTATTATTATTATTATTATCATCATTATTATTATTATGTAGTAGTAGTACTGTTGTTGTTTTTATTATTATTATTATTATTATTATTATTATTATTATTATTATTATTATTATTATTATTATTATTATTATTATTATCATCTGACATTTTTCGGAATGTTATTTCGGTAAGAATGCCTGTCATAATCCTTAGAGGACAAAGAACATAATTAATAGTTGTAGACACTGATAAATAGGCCGTCGTTGGCTCAGTTTTACGACTTAATGATCTATACACCAATTTAGACACTTATTAGTAGTCCACAGGAAGTTTAATATATATATATATATATATATATATATATATATATATATATATATATATATATATATATATATATATATATATATATATATATATATATATATATATATATAATTTTTTACGTTATTTTTATAATTTCTTCTGTTTAGTTTTTGTGATATAAAGCTTGTTGGTCCTTTGTTTTATTTTTATATGCATTAAAGGGATTATCTAGTAACCTATCTCTATTCTTAATTAGGGATTAACATTTTCTAATGTTAATGACTTTTTAGTGACTCTTGGTATTTCTTTCATAGAGGGTATTATTTCTTTTTGATTAGACCTGTTTTATTAATCATTAATTTGTAATTCCTCAGAACTCCTGAGTCCCTTTTGTTTATTACTCCCTTTGTCATTGTTACTTTATACGTTCATTGGTGCTTGAAAAGGTGGTCCAGATAGGACCAGAAATATAGCGTTGTTTTCTGTGTTGTTTCTTGTTTCACTGTTGGGCTTGCTTACCATATATATATATATATATATATATATATATATATATATATATATATATATATATATATATATATATATATATATATATATATGAACCCTTTTTACCCCAACCGAGACTTGAATCTAGGACACATAATTACGGTGCCAAGGCGCTACCAAACTGCACCACAGAAGTTCTGTGGTGTTGTTGGTAGCGCCTTGGCACAGTAATTATGTGTCCTAGGTACACGTCCCAGTTGGGGTAAATATGATTCATGTTTTCACACACACACACACCAGGAAGATACGAGCTTTGGGCTCTTTCCCGTAAACACAATTAGGTAATCACCAGTTTCCTTGACCAGCATAGTTTGCAAAGTTATGGAGAAACTACTAAGGAAACATATCTCTCTTCACTTGGAATCCTTCAACTTTTTGTCAGTGAGGCAACATGGCTTCAGAGAAGGTAGATCAACAGTAACAAACTTATTAGAATTTTATGATGAGGTAAGCCAAATCTTACAGGAAAGAGAGGGCTGGGCAGATTGCATATTCCTAGACTTCCAGAAAGCGTTTGACACTGTTCCACATGGGAGACTTATTAGGAAGCTGCAATCAATGGCTAGAATAGGTGGAAATGTTTTGGAATGGATAAAAACTTACTTAGAAGGAAGGGAACAGAGGGTTAGAGTAAGACACTCAGTGTCTGAATGGAGAAGAGTTAGTAGTGGAGTTCCACAGGGTTCAGTTTTAGGGCCACTTTTGTTCCTTGTATATGTAAATGACCTACCAGAGTCTGCAAATTCATTCATGAATATGTTTGCAGATGATGCAAAGATTGTGAAGAAAGTAAAAAACGAGAACAATGGTAGAGAACTTCAGGAGGATCTAAATAATCTGCATGAGTGGTAAGAAAAGTGGCTAATGAAACTCAATACTTCAAAATGTAAGGTAATGAGAATGGGTACAAGTGCAAGAAGGCCCAAGCTTGACTACTCGGTGGCTGGAGTACAACTTCAAGAGACAGAAAATGAGAGAGATATAGGAGTAAACATACTGGCAGATTTGTCTCCAGAAATACATATAAATGGCATAGTAAGGGCAGCATATGCATTCTTATCAAATGTAAGGGTAGCCTTCAGGCACATGGACAAGGAAATGTTCAGAAATATTTATGTAACCTATGTGAGGCCAAAACTCGAATATGCAGCCCCCTTTTGGAATCCGCACTTGAAAAAGCACATAGCTAAGCTTGAAAAAGTTCAAAGACATGCCACGAAACTGGTGCCAGAAATACGCAATCTCAGTTATGATGAGAGGCTGAGGGAATTAGACTTACCATCACTCGAAGCTAGAAGAGTGAGGGGGGATATGGTGACAGTCTTTAAATTCCTTCATGGTTATGGTAGAGTGGATAGGGATCGATATTTTGATATGGCTGGCTCTAGAACTAGAGGTCATAGTTTGAAGCTTGGTAAGAAAACTTGTTTGCAGGATGTAAGGAAATACTTTTTCAGTGTAAGAGTAGTTGATAATTGGAATTGGCTAAGCGAGGAGGTAGTTAATGCTATCTCAATCCATAGTTATAAGGACAGGTATGATAAGTATCACTAAGTCTAAAATGGAACCGATGAGGAGACGGGAAGATACGAGCTTTGGGCTCTTTCCCGTAAACACAATTAGGTAATCACACACACATAAGAACATAAGAACATAAGAATAGAGGACACTGCAACATGCCTACTGGCACACACGAGGCAGCTCCATTTTTGAATTGTATTTTCAGCATGTCTAACCTATTCTATTCTACTCTACTTATTTATTCTGTTTTTCTTTTTATGATTTTTCTAATAAGCACTAACCTATTCATACCCACCCTACCTCTGTCATATGTCTATCTAATCTACATTTGAAGGTGTCTAAGGTATTGGCATTTACTATCATACTAGGAAGCTTGTTCCATGCATCAGCTACTCTATTACCAAACCAATTTTTACCAATTTCCCTTCTGAACCTAAATTTATCAAGCTTAAATCCATTATTACGAGTTCTGGTTTGATCATGAATTTTTAAAACTTTATTAATATCTCCCTTGTTAATCCCTTTAAACCATTTATACACTTCAATCATATCCCCCCTAACTCTTCGCCTCTCTAGAGAATGTAGATTAAGTTTTTTTAATCTGTCCTCATATGGTAGATTTCTGATATTGTGTATCATCTTGGTCATTCTTCGTTGCACTCTCTCCAAGGATTCAATTTCCATTCTATAATAGGGTGACCAGAATTGCACAGCATAATCTAAATGGGGCCTAACTAATGCAAGATAGAGCTGCAAAACAACTTTTTCTGTCCTATTGCTGACGCTTCTTGAGATAAATCCTAGAATTCTGTTTGCTTTATTTCTGACTGCTGTGCATTGCTCTCTTGGCTTAAGACTACTACTCACAAGAACTCCCAAATCCCTTTCACACTGAGAACTCATGATTTCATGGTTATTTAGCTTATAACTAGTATTGTCTTTTATAGTACCCATTTTAACTACTTTACATTTTTCAACATTAAATTCCATTTGCCATTTGTCCGACCATTCAGATAATCTATTTAGATCTTCCTGTAAAGCATGAATGTCTTCTTTTCCATTTATAGTTCTACCTATTTTAGTGTCGTCTGCGAATTTACTTAGGTTACTACTGATATCCGAATCCAGATCATTTAGATATACGATGAATAATAGAGGACCCAGTACCGAGCCTTGTGGTACCCCGCTTGTAACCGAACCCCACTCTGATTTCTCTCCATTTATGCAAACCATCTGTTTTCTGTCTTTTAACCATTGTTTGATCCATCTGAGCACAGCTCCTCCTATACCATGAGCTTCCAGCTTTTTAACTAATCTTTTGTGAGGAACTCTATCAAAAGCTTTGCTAAAATCTAGATATATTGTATCATATTCTTTGCCACAATCTACTGCCTCGTAAACTTCTGAATAAAAAGACAGTAAGTTTGTAAGGCACGAAAAACCCTTAAGAAACCCGTGTTGTGAAAGTTTTATCAGTCTGTGTAATTCTAGATGTGCCCTTATTTTATTTGCAATTATGGATTCTAGAATCTTACCCACTGTTGACGTTAAACTTACCGGCCTATAATTATTCTTTTTAACACGTTCTCCTTTTTTAAATATTGGTACCACATCTGCCAATTTCCACTCCATGGGTACCGATCCTAATTTTATTGAATTATTAAATAATGCAGTTAGAGGACAACTAAGCTCTTCCTTGCATTCCTTTAATATTCTAGCATATATTCCATCAGGTCCCGGAGATTTATGAGCCTTTAATTTATCTATTTCTTTTATTACCTCCTCTCTCGTAATATTTATTGAACTAAGTATATTATCGGGACTGTCTCTGTAAATGGATTCTACTTCCGGAATATTTTCCAAGTTTTCATTTGTAAATACAGATAAGAAATAATCATTTAAACATGTACACATCACTTTATCGTCATCTGTGATATGGCCATTGGCTACTTCAATTGGTCCGACTTTTTCCTTAAATTTTGTTTGATAATGTTGATAAAACCCTTTAGGATTTTCTTTAGCTTCTCCTGCTATTCGAACTTCGTATTTTCTTTTCGACTCTCTAACTATCTTTTTAACTTCCCTGTTTAACTGTATATATTGCTGCCTCACATGCTCTTCACCTCTTTTTAGTTTCCTGTATATTCCTCTTTTAATACCTATAAGATTCTTTATTCTATTGTTCATCCATTTAGGGTCATTTTTTCTTGATCTGCAATGTTTCATGGGAATATAGTCTCTCTGACTATTCTTAAGAGTCATGACAAAATTGTTATATTCCTCATCCAAATTTATATTAACTGACGGGCTGCTGTTCTTTCCTGTGAGAGAATTTAATGTATTGATCTTATCTTGTGATAATCCTTGGCATGTGGTACCCAAATTTCGGGGTAATCCGCTACCTGCGACCTGACCTGCTGGATTAACTACCCACATCTGTACCCCAGAAATCCCTTCCCATACCTCACTAGATAATTTAGTTTTTAAGCCCTCAAAATCTCCTGCTCTAAAGTTTGGAACAATATTCTTATTTTCCTTTATAGTTTCCTTGAAAATTATGTTAAATCTAATGGAATCATGGTCACTGTTGCCCAATTTTTCACCAACTTCTAAATTTGTAACCATATTCTCTCTATTACTAAGAACTAAATCTAGTGTATTCACCCCCCGTGTTGCTTCATGTACATGCTGAGAAAGGAAATTGTCTTCTACTACTTCCAAAAACTCCTTAGAGCTACTATCACCTGTTATGGTTTCCCAGTTAATATGTCTAAAATTAAAATCGCCTACAATGCAAACTCTATTTGACCTGCTCACTTTAGAAATTTCATCGTATATAACTTGCGACTCTATATTATCTAGATCAGGTGGTCTGTAGACTACTCCTACAACTAGACTTTCTATATTATTTTTAATTTCAACCCATAAGGTTTCTGAATTTAGATTTGTCTTAATTCCAGACTTAATGCAGCTTCTGAGGCTATCTTTTATATACATAATTACCCCTCCCCCTCTTTTATCTGCACTACGATCAGCATTATAAAGTTTATATCCTGTAATTATGTACTCAGCTTTAAGGTGTTTGCTTTCTAATTTAATCCAACTTTCACTAATGCATATTATATCCGGTCTCTCACTACATACTATGGCTCTCAGTTCTTCTATCTTGTTACCTAAACTACGGCTATTTGTATAATATACTTTTAAACTTTCTCTAGCTTCACCCTTCTTGTGGCTATTCTTTTTGTTAATATTTGTTCTATGTAACAAATGGTTCTTATCCTTAGACTCCCAGTTATTTGACCCACTATTTACTGAACCCTTACTGACTAATTTCTCTGCACAAGTATTAATCATTTCATTATTTGTGTCTAACAAAACCCCCCTACCTCTCTGTCTATCATACCAGCCAATACCGAGACACCTGAATTAGAAAGATGCACTCCATCCCTTGCATACATATGCTTACGACTAGTGAAGTGATCCCACCCGTCTATAAAACCTATATTATTCTCCCGACAGAAGACTTTCATCCTAGCATTTACTCCTATAGCTCGAGACCACCACTCTGAACTTTGGCTAAGCCTAGGGAGAATACCACACATCACAGGAACTGCACCCCTTTTCCTAATCTTATCCAGGGCTTGTCTATACAACCTAATCAGCTCTTCACTTCTACCATCCTGCACGTCATTTCCCCCAGCTATCAAACAAACAACATCTTTTTTCTCAATCCAGCTATTTATTGACTCACCCACCTTCTTCATACCTGCTCCAGGGAAAAAATATTTTCCTCTAACTCTATGCCTGAGTTTCCTGTCTACATATCTGCATAGTGAATCCCCTACAATTACCAAAGAACGAGACTTATCCGGAGGATGGGTTACTCCGACCTTGGGAGACTTACCTAGGCTCTTGACCTGAGAGCTTTTCCCACTTCCATTTTTACGATCGCTAGTACACCTATCTGACTCTATGGTTCCTGAAGAATTTCTGCCCCCAGTGTCACATTCATCTCTAAGTGACCTAAATGAATTAGCAACCTGTAGTCTAAAAGTATCATTTTTCTTAAGAACCATTTTCGTTGAACCCTTATTTACAACTTTCCAGTCGTCTTCATTATTCAATCGACCCTTCCTGGTTAACACCTCTACTTTACCTCTCAGATCCCTGTTCTCCTCGGCTAAGGAACTGACCTCCTGCCTGACTGCGGCCAACTCATTTCTTAAATTAAAAATGAGTTTGCTTGCGTCAGACG
Organism: Halocaridina rubra; assembly: GCA_037179515.1. NCBI lineage: Eukaryota > Metazoa > Arthropoda > Malacostraca > Decapoda > Atyidae > Halocaridina > Halocaridina rubra. The sequence goes on along the minus strand of JAXCGZ010013403.1, from coordinate 61,819 downwards.
AGGACAAATCCCCAGCACAGCCACAAACAGCACCAACAACGACACCACCACCAACACCACTACCACTAACACCACCAGCACAAAGAACACCACCACTCTCCATTGTACTAAGTTTGGTCAAGATTAGAGCTACTGGAAGCACGTCCTCACTGGATGAACTCAGGAACTAAACACACACACACACACACACACACACATATATATATATATATATATATATATATATATATATATATATATATATATATATATAATATATATATATATATATATATATATATATATATATATATATATATATATATTCTCCGACAAATTGGCTGAAGTTATTGTAACTGAAAGTTAAACCATTACATTTTCCATGAATGGATTAAGAATACCAGTGAGACAAAAGATGTACCGGTAATTACGATTGATGGTTCAAGCTTAATCCTATCTGTGACTTGAAAAAGTAATAACTTATATTTGCTAGCTTTGAGGCATAAATGCTTGTAAGATTACAGTTTGCTTTTTTTTTTTAATTTTGTTTCCTTATTCAGCAAATAATTTTGTTTCCTCATTGTAATGGTGTGTCAGTATTACCTATAAACATGTCGTATATTTTGGGATGAAAATGTTTAAAAATTCTCGTGGATCTTACTCATGAATTAAAAAGGATGTAGCAAGGTATCCAAGGTCAAGGACATAATCCCGTCATTGACCATAATACGTTGAAATTTTGGATAGATACCCCTAGGCTAGTGAGTAGAATTTGCTGTACTTGTTTTTACGCTTACGTAGCAGCTGTTTATTTCGTGTCTTTCGTTGTGAAATTGACTTATTTTTAACTTTTCTATCTCTTGACAAAGTTTGCATCCACCTCATGAAAACATATTTGCAACATTTTGCTTGTTCCTTTGGCTTTCTATCGTAAATAATCAATTCTATACATATTGGCATTATTGTTTCTTATACACAGGATTGATGTACCGAGGAACAGGTGGAATGGGAATAGTTTTTGTATCATTTCTCATATATATATTTTTTTAGATGTTTAATATAGTTCAGAGAGAGAGAGAGAGAGAGAGAGAGAGAGAGAGAGAGAGAGAGAGAGAGAGAGAGAGAGAGATCTGAAAAATTATTGGAATGAATGGTCAAGTTTGAATACATTTACTGCGCAGAGCACATATGTATTCTGCTAGAATTATTCGTTGGCAGTTATGTATTTATTACATTATATGTTTAAACCACAAGGCTCTCTGGCAATACAATACTGCGATCAAGCGAAATTTCTTTGTTTACCAACATAAGACATGGAGAGTGCTTCTTCGAAACTTGTACAGAATTTTTCTTCATAACATGGAATAATCATTAAGGTTGTTTAAATTTTTCGTTACTAAATGTACAGACCTGAATCTCTCTCTCTCTCTCTCTCTCTCTCTCTCTCTCTCTCTCTCCACATAAAGGTGTCAAATCATAGGATTCTCTTGAAATTGTTGAAGAGTCAATATGCATATGATATCCACCCCTCCATTAGAATGAGGAGGACATAAAACGGCAAACATTAAACTCAGGATGTCTGTCCATCTCGTGACGCAATCTCAAGACAAGGTTGAGTTTAACCTTGAACTCTCCTGGGTAATGTCTTCAACTGTTGCGAGTTGGAAGACAAAACCCACAAACGCAAGGATCATATCTCTTCCATACTATTTCTATTCATAAGACTTTATGTTACGTAACTTCTTCCAGTTTTCCATAAATATTTCGTATAGAATGGCTACTGCAGAGAAAGAGGGAGAAAGTAGATCATGCTGTATGTGTCAGAAAGTTCCTACTGTAGGAAGTATTACATCTTCGTTTACGACTTAAACCCCGATATTAAGACATGTGGCCTTGCAAGTCGTAACATTATAACATTATATAACAGATTTTTTTCAGGGAATTCTTTATCTTATTACACATTTATCGTAAAACATACAAATATAAGTTTTCTTTAAGTGAATAAGGAGAGCGGAAATTATATACGGTCATAGACTGTAGGAAAAGATTTCATGCAGGGGGGAATTCCGTTGTGACTTTTGTTTCTTGGAAACCATAAGAACCAAGTTCATTTAGAACCTGTTAGACAATGTCTATAAAGATATTATCAATATATTATTCTCACAGTAACACAAGAACGAAAGTATGTACTGAAGGCATTTTACTCCGAGGGACGATAACTTACTTCATTGAGGCCCTCCTCTGCAAACTCTACCATTAGTTAAATCTTATTGATGTAGGGAACCATATTATATATATATATATATATATATATATATATATATAATATATATTATATATATATATATATATATATATATATATATATATATATATATATATATATATATATATATATATATATATATATATATGTGTGTGTGTGTGTGTGTGTGTGTGTGTGTGTGTGTGTGTGTGTGTGTGTGTGTCAATATTTGTCTCCATATGGGAATGGACGCAGATTGAAGCTGGGGAATGAAGGCCTCTCCTACCACTCCATCTTGGTTCGAACACGGGTCCGTCACCGTCCGAGTCGAGTAGTCTCCCGGTTACGCCTCGGCAGTCCCCATAGAAAGTATAAAACAATTGCTTTTTTGTCTATTTAGAAAACCTTGAATTCAACGGAACACGAGTGAAGAGACGCAGCTAGGTAAACCAGTTTTAACCAGATGAATCCCTTGACCTCACAGGTGCTATTACTTAAATCCTGCTGTTTGATATATATATATATATATATATATATATATATATATATATATATATATATATATATATATATATATATATATATATATATATATATATATATATATATATATATATATATATATATATATATGAATCATTTTTTACCCCTACCGGGACTCGAACCTAGGACTTATAAGTACTAAGTCAAGGCGCTAGCAACTACACACCACTGAAGGTTAAAAGGAATCCAACCTTATAGCTTATATCTGCCATACTTAGGAATGAACGCATTCTGTCTGAATGCCACTATGCTCATATTACGGATTACCCTGACCGGGAATTGAACTTAGGACATGTAATTACAGTGCCAAGGCGCTACTAACTACAAGTTACGGTTCTCTTTCTATGCCTTCATCAACACCGAATATTCTTGGATATTCGTTGCACATGTCTTATTATCCCTTCACATCAGACAAGTAACAATACACTCCCGATCTCTGGTTCTCTCTATGTTTTCTTCGTACCCAGGCCTGATGAGGGTAGATTTATATATTTATTTATTTATTTTTGCCCGTCCTGGTGTCACAATCATAAACAAAAACAAAAAAACCACAGAAGGTCTAGAAGGGAAACAAACATTACAGCTATATCTGCTATGCTAGGAATGAATGCATTCTATCTCAGTGCCACTCTGTTCATATTGCAGTTTCAGTTAACCTCACTCGTGGCTTCGTTTTCTCATTTAATTCAAATCTCAATCTCATTTGGGACTACACTAATCAAATATGCACATTACCATATGTGAAAACATGAATAATTTTTACCCCGACAGGGACTTGAACCTAGACACATACTTACTGTGCCAAGGCGCTACCAACTACACCACAGAAGGTCTAAAAGGGAAACAAACATTACAGCTGTATCTGCTATACTAGGAATTAACGTATTATATCTGAATGCTACTCTGGTAGCACCTTGGCACAGTAATTATATGTCTTAGGTTCAAGTCCTAGTTGGGGTTAAAATTTTTCGTAATGTGCTTATTTGATTATTGTTGGTCCCAAATGAGATTGAGATTTGAATTAAATGCAAAAACGAAGCCACAAGTGAGGTTGGGGGAAACTATAATATAAACAGAGTGGCATTCAGATAGAATGCGTTCATAGCTGTAAGGTTTGTTTTCCATTTAGACCTTCTGTGATGTAGTTGGTAGCACCTTGGCACAGTAATTATATGTCATAGGTTCATGTCCCGTGTGGAGTAAAAATCATTCTTGTTTTCACATACGGTAATATGCTTCTTTGATTTTTGTTGGTCCCAAATGAGATTGAGATGTGAATTAAATGCGAAAACGAAGCAACAGAGTGGCATTCAGATAGAATGCGTTCATTCCTAGTATAGCAGATATAGCTGTAAGGATTGTTTCCCTTTTAGACTTTCTGTGGTGTAGTTGGTAGCACCTTGGCACAGTAATTATGTGTCCCATGTTCAGGTCCCGGTCGAGGTAAAATTTATTCATGTTTTCACATATGGTATTGTGCTTATTTGATTATTTATATATATATATATATATATATATATATATATATATATATATATATATATATATATATATATATATATATATATATATATATATATATATATATATATATATATATATATATATATATGCCTCATGATATTATATTATTATTTTACTTGAAGTTCAGGTTTGGGTGAAGGTAAAACAGCGACTTTTCACTTAAGTTAACGTAACCTTAATAGCGTCTAACTCATTAACCAAGAGCATCACCATACCCAAATTATCATTGACATCACTTCTGGTCAAGGACAAACATATCCGTCCTAACAACAACAGTTGCACTTTCAGAAGGTTCTGTTCCACTTTTAACCTTAAACGCTGCCTTCACTCCCGACCCGAGCAAACAGGGCGCTTCATTTTTGAACGGTGCTGTTGCACCTGCATAATTAACGCTATTTGTCTTCCCTTCTGGAGTACACTTTTTTTTTCTTTTTTTACTCCTTCTCAAGGCTGATTCGAGTTTGACCCCGCTAAGGAACACATCAATACTCCTTAGTTATGCTGCTTATATTCAAGTTACCCTGTAAAATGTATAAAAAATTACGGTAAATCGAAAAATATCTTACTGTCCCTATCTTAAAATATTTTTTGGTAATATATTCTCTCTCTCTCTCTCTCTCTCTCTCTCTCTCTCTCTCTCTCTCTCTCTCTCCAGGATACTTTGTAATAAGATATACTTTAACTTTTACTCCATTAAATATCTATTTTAATACTTGAAAAAATCCTGTAAACACACTACGAAAACGGAGAACAGAACATAAAGAATATAACATAAAACCTTGTACATCAATGGGGGAAAGTTGGCGTCAGAACGGGTACGCAACTGTAATAAACAATTTAACTTTTTTTTTCTCTCTGTCTTATGCCATACAATGTTGAGAGATAGAATATCCATTCGTGAGGCTATGCTAGTTTGGGTTTATGCTGTACAGTATGGCAGAAGAGCGATACCTGGCAACATGGGATATGAGTCAACACTAATATAGTCGTATCATTATCACCTAAGAGGGAAAACTTAAGAGGTAAAAAAGAAAACGCGCAACTCACTAAATTTACTTTAAATATTTGCTATCAAAACAGGTTTCCTGAGTACACGCAGCATTTTCAGAATATTTCGTGTTATATTACATAGGTTTCCAAACATATCAAGGCCGCGGGAACTAGAGAGTCACTCAGGTAAAAATACGTCATTTCCTTCCTGCATATACAGTATCCTTTCTGAATAATAGTCACAATTTTCATTTGTTCTGAATCAGATCTTGCGGATTACCCTAAGCATAAATATAAAACTTTATTAATTAATCAATAAAGAATTTATACTTGTCCACGAAAATGTATAACCATACTGAAGAAGATGAGAAGTGCAACAACAATCCATTTTCTTCGCTTACGTCATAACTTTATTATTCATCTGAAAATATCACTTCCATACTAAACATAACTATATAATATGGTTGTTTATTTTTTTTTATTTTTTTTCCTGTTTGTCCAATATTTGCTCAGCCTTTTCCTTTGTGAATATCTCTGATTATTCTGTATTATCATGTAAGATGTTTTTGTTATTGTAGTGATGGGGGGGGGATGAAGGTTAGACCTATTGTATAGCAGGTACCCTAGAAGGAATGCAAATGTTTTCAACACAGAATAGACACATTCAATCTGAAGGTCTCTTAAGTTTGAAAAATGTAAACAAACTATATATATATATATATATAATATATATATATATATATATATATATATATATATATATATATATATATATATATATATATATATATATATAATTTGGCAGTATATTTTCTTTCGAACATATTAAATGTGACCGCTGATTTTTCATTTCGCAATATCCATATTTATCTTTTCTATATTTCTCACTAACTTCCTCTCATTGTTATTGAGCTGATTTAGTAAGTCAGACAATTTTAGATTCATAACGTTTCGCATAACTTTATAAATTTTCAAATGATCGAGTGAATTTCAGTTGATGGAGTTTATACATAATATCTTATATCCATCATTGCTCTATATTCACCTAAGATATTTTGTTATCATAATTGTATGATCTCCAGGCTTTTTCTCTGGTGCATTAACATTCATGAAGGAGCTACAATATATATATATATATATATATATATATATATATATATATATATATATATATATATATATATATATATATATATATATATATATATATATATATATATATATATATATATATATATGCACCACAGGTGCTTCTCTCGCATGTAGTATTTTTTATTTTCCTCCATTATTCGTGTAATTATATAATTGTGCTTCGGGACGTAACTCTCCGTGTCCTGGTCGGTTCCATTTTTATACACAATGATACTTATCATATTTCTCCTTAAAAATATAAATTGAATTAGCATAAACTACTTCCTCGATTAGCGAATTCCAGTCATCAACTACTCTTACACTAAAAAAAGTACTTCTTTACATCTTGCAAAGAAATTTTCTTACAAATCTTCAAACTATGACCTCTAGTCTAGAGCCAGTCATATCAAAGTTTCGACCCTTATCCACTCAGTCAAAACCATGAAGGCATTTAAAAAATCATCACCATATTCCCCATTATTCTTTAGCTTCAAATGATGGTACGTTTTCCAGCTTATGTAGCCTACATGGTACTTTCAAGTGCGAGTTCCAAAAGGGGGATTCCTATTCAAACTTTGGCCTCACCTAAGTTACATAAATATTTCTGAATATTTGCTTGTCTATTTGTCTGAAGGCTACCCTTACAATTTGCCAAGAAAGCCTTACTGTACCATTTATATGCATTTTCGGAGACATCTGCCAATATGATGACTCATAGATCTCTCTCATTCTCCATCTTTTGAAGTTCTGCATCTGCTATTAAATATCCAATTTTTGGCCTTCTCGCACTTGTACCCATTCTCATTACCTTTCATTTTGAAGTATTGAGTTTCATTAGCCACTCTCCTAACCAGTCCTACAGACTCTTTAGATCCTGTTGAAGTTCTCTACCATTGTTCTTGTCTCTTAAACTCTTCACAATCCTTGCACCTTCTGCAAAAATATTCACGAATGAATTCATAGACTCTGGTAGGTCATTTACGTATACAAGGAACAAGAGTGGCCCTAAAACTGAACCCTGGGGAAGCCCGTTACTAACTCTTCTACATTCATACACTGAGTGTCTTACTCTAACCCTCTGTTCCCTTCATGCTAAGTAAGGTTTTATCCATTCCAAGACATTTCCACCTATTCTTCTTATTACTTGAAGCTTTTAATAAGTCTTCCGTGTGGTACCGTATCAAATGCCTTCTGAAAATCTAAGAACATGCAATCTGCCCAGCCCTCTCTTTCCTCTAAGATCTGACTTACCTCATAATGAAATTCTAATAAGTTTGTTACTCTTAATTTGTCTTCTCTGAAGACATGTTATTTCACTGACAAAAAGTTGAAGGATTCCAAATGAAGAGAGATGTGTTTTATTAGTAGTTTCTCCATAACTTTGCAAACAATGCTGATCAAGCGAACAGGCCTATTGTTTATAGCTGTATCTCTCCTTCCCGTTTTGAAGATAGATAACACCTTTGCTTGTTTCCAGCATCTTGGAGTCTGCCCAGATTCCAGCGATTTTCAAATATGATGCATAGTGCCATCGATATTGGTGTAGGGCACTTCTTAAACGTGTAAGGGGATATGTCACGAGGACCTGTAGCTTTAAGGGCATCTAACTCTATATCAAAGCTTTGCATACCTCTGTAGCTGAAAAGGTACTACTAGTACTGGTTTATAATCTCTTAACTCTGCACTCTGAGGGGATTTTTTTTTTCCCACTGTAGACACTAACTGAAACGTCTTGTTCAGTTCTTCACAGATCTCTTCATCCATCTCAGTGATGCTTCTGTCTGCTCTCTTTAACTTCAGAACTTGTACTCTGACCTTCAGACTTCCTCTAATAATGCTGTGTAAGAGTTTGGGATTTTTTTTTAGCCTTCATGGTAATATCCCTTTCATAATCTTCCCCCTTGCCTGTCTTCTTTTACTTAGATAAACATTTAGTACTCTTTTGTAAGTCTGCCAGGCATTTGTTCTTTTCTCCTCCTATGCCTTTTCCAGCATTTGTCTCTCCACTCTTTAGCTCTCTTACACTCATTATTGAACCATTTCTCTCTGGCATGAATAACTCCAATTTTGATGGAAGGTATACAACAATCTAATATCTTCCCATATTCCTCACAAAATATTCGTACATCTCTTGTATAGATTTGTTGTAAAAGAAGAACATCTAGTCAGTAACTGCAAAAAACTTATTAATTTTAGAACTACGTGGAGGTTTGATGTTTGGTAATCATATGCTTATACAGCAATTGTGGATTTAAGATGTTTTGTATAAACTCCATCCTTTAAAATACAGTCGGTTATTTGACAATGTATATAGTTATATGAAACGGCTTGAATCCAAAATTCTCTGACTTACTAAATCAGCTCAGTAACAATGAGAAGAATTTAGTGAGAAATATAAAAAAGATAAATAAGAAATTGCAAAGGTAATATCAGCTGTCATATGTAATATGCTTGAAAAAAATATACTATGTATGTGCGTGTGTGTGCGATTACCTAATTGTGATTACCTAATTGCGTTTATGGGAAAGAGCCCAAAGCTTGTATCTTCTCGTCTCCTGATCGGTTCCATTTTAGACTTAGTGATACTTATCATACATGTCCTTAAAACTATGGATTGAGATAGCATTAACTACCTCCTCGCTTAGCCAATTCCAATTATCAACTACTCTTACACTGAAAAAATATTTTCTTACATCCTGCAAAGAAGTTTTCTTACCAAGCTTCAAACTATGACCTCTAGTTCTAGAGCCAGCCATATCAAAATATCGATCCCTATCCACTCTATCATAACCATGAAAGAATTTAAAGACTGTCACCATATTCTCCCTCAATCTTCTAGCTTCGAGTGATGGTAAGTCTAATTCCCTCAGCCTCTCATCATAACTGAGATTGCGTATTTCTGGCACCAGTTTCGTGGCATGTCTTTGAACTTTTTCAAGCTTAGCTATGAGCTTTTTCAAGTGTGGATTCCAAAAGGGGGCTGCATATTCGAGTTTTGGCCTCACATAGGTTACATAAATATTTCTGAACATTTCCTTGTCCATGTGCCTGAAGGCTACCCTTACATTTGATAAGAATGCATATGCTGCCCTTACTATGCCATTTATATGTATTTCTGGAGACAAATCTGCCAGTATGTTTACTCCTAGATCTCTCTCATTTTCTGTCTCTTGAAGTTGTACTCCAGCCACCGAGTAGTCAAGCGTGGGCCTTTTTGCACTTGTACCCATTCTCATTACATTACATTTTGAAGTATTGAATTTCATTAGCCACTCTTCTGACCACTCATGCAGACTATTTAGATCTTCCTGAAGTTCTTTACCATTGTTCTCATTTTTTACTTTCTTCACAATCTTTACATCATCTGCAAACATATTCATGAATGAATTTACAGACTCTGGTAGGCCATTTACATATACAAAGAACAAAAGTGGCCCTAAAACTGAACCCTGTGGAACTCCACTACTAACTCTTCTTCATTCAGACACTGAGTGTCTTACTCTAACCCTCTGTTCCCTTCCTTCTAAGTAAGTTTTTATCCATTTCAAGACATTTTCACCTATTCTAGCCATTGCTTGCAGCTTCCTAATAAGTCTCCCATGTGGAACAGTGTCAAATGCTTTCTGGAAGTCTAGGAATATGCAATCTGCCCAGCCCTATCTTTCCAGTTTCTTTATTCGTTTTTCTAGTTCCTTTCTCTCCTGCCCTTGTGCTTTATTTGCTTCCTCCAAAAGTCTTATTTCTTCTCTGAGTGTTTCATGCTCTTTCATTTCTCTATCCATATTCCGAATTTTATCATCAAGGCTTATAACCATTGCCTCTACATCCTTGATTTTCTGTTTTAGTCTCCTAATAGCTACCCCTCCCCCCAACCCATGGGTGGGAGAGATTTGGGACAGAGATGGCCTCATTTTTATGTTTCCCTCTCACAGAATATAGAAAGAAGTGAAAGAGAAAAAAAGAGAGAAAAAGCTTTTATTTAAGCTTCACACAGAATTTTTATATCTTCATATAAGTGCTATTTAGTGACTCAATTTATCTCCTCTCTGGTAACACACATCTTAACTTAAAAATTTGACTATGGTAATTTGAGGATAAAAAGAAAAAAATGCTAATAAAACAAAAGCAAAAGTCAAACTGCAGGAAAATTCGAATTTGTATCTGAGGAGACACCCACCTGTTTCTGCTATATATTCTTCTATAACTGATAAACTCACTTGCTAACCAAGATATGTTATCACAGGATCAGACTTTACATTTAACTCAATATATATATACAAAATAAAAAATAGTAAAAGAGAGAGCTAAAAGAAAAGAAAAAAAAAATATTGAAGAAAATAAGACAGCTGTGCTATTTGGCAACTTAACTCAGTACTGTTGACACTTGTATTTTTGGTATTTATTTAATTATTCAATTATTTCGTGTATCAAACTAACTAACAAGTTAATATAAATGGGAAGGATGCTGATTTTAACAATATATGGAACCACAGGATCAGGTAAACGGCTTAAGAGCTTTCCCCAGTTTACACAAAAAATTAGGTAATGTGATGTGATGGCTTCACCTCTGGCAACTCTTCTAAATTTCCTTCAAGGCAGAACAGGACAGCTTCTTCTCTTTCCTCTCATGAAAATGTTCCAATTATCAAATACTCTTATACTAAAAAAGTACCTCCTTACATCCTGCAAAGAAAAGTTTTCTTTCGAAGCTTTAAACTATGACCTCTAGTTTTAGCCATATCAAAATATCGATCCCTATCCACTCTGTTATAAAGGAATTTAAAAACTGTCACCATATCCCCCCTCCTTCTTCTAGATTTGAGTGATGGTAAGTCTCATTCCCTCAACCTCTCATCATAACTGAGATTGCATATTTCTGGCATCAGTTTTGTGGCATGTCTTTGAAAGTGTAATTCTTAAGGGAGGCTGCATATTCAAGCTTTAGTCTCTCATAGCTTACTTATATATTTCTGAATATTTCCTTGTCCATGTGCTGAAAGGCTATCCTTACATTTGCTAAGAAAGCATATGCTGCCCTTACTATGCCATTTAAATGCATTTCTGGAGACAAATCAGCCAGTAGGGTTATGCCTAGATCTCTCTCATCCTTTGTCTCTTGAAGTTTTACTCCTATCATTGAATAGTCAAGCTTGGGCCTTCTTGCACTTGTACCCATTCTCAGTACCTTGCATTTTGAAGTATTGAATTTCATTAGCCACTTTTCTGACCACTCATGCAGACTTTAGATCCTCCTGAAGTCCTCTATCATTGTTCTCGTTTCCTACTTTTTTCACAATCTTTGCATCATATGCAGACATATTCATGAATGAGTTTACAGATTCTGGTAGGTCATTTACCTATACAAGGAACAAAAGTGGCCCTAAAACTGAACCCTGTGAACTCCACTACTAACTCTTCTCCATTCAGACACTGAGTGTCTTACCCTAACCCTTTGTTTCCATCCTTCTGAGTAAGTTGTTATCCATTCCAAGACATTTCCACCAATTCTTGCCATTGCTTGCAGCTTCTTGATAAGCCTCCCGTGTGGGACAGTGTCAGATGCTTTCTGGCAGTCCAGGAATATGCAATCTGCCCAGCCCTCTCTTTCCTGTAAGGTTTGGCTTACCTCATCATATAATTCTAATAAGTTTGTTACTGTTGATCTACCTTCTCTGAAGCCCTGATGTCTCATTGAAAAAAAGTTGAAGGATTCCAAGTGAAGAGAGATATGATTTCTTAGTAGTTTCTCCCTAACTTTGCAAACTATGCTGGTCAAGGAAACTGGTCTATAGTTTAGAGCCATATCCCTCCATCCCTTCTTAAAGATAGGTACCTCGTTCGCTTATTTCCAGCATTTTGAAATCTCCTCTGACTCCATCGACTTTTCAAATATGATACTTTGTGCCACTGATATTGATTTAGTGCATTTCTTAAGTACATAAGGGAATATATCATCAGGACCTGTAAGTTAAAGGGCGTCTAACTCCATCAGCACTTTGCATACCTTTGTGGCTGAAAAGATGATGTTCTGTTATACCGGCGCATGAGCTCCTATCTCTGCAGTCTGCGGGGGTGGGGTATTTCCTGCTGTAAATACTGACAAAAGCTCCTTTTACAGTTCTTCGCAGATCTCTTCATCTGTCTCAGTGAAGCTTCCATCCACTCTCTTTATCTTTAAAACCTGTTCTTTTACCTTCAGTTTTCCTCTGCTAAAACTGTGGAAAAGTTTGCAATTTTCTGTAGCCTTCCTGGTGATATCCATATCATAGTCTCTCTCTGCCTCTCTTCTTTTACTTAGGTAATAATTTCTTGCTCTTTTATAACTCTGCCAGGCATTTATGTTATTTCTCCTCCTATACCTTTTCATTTATCTGTCTCTCCCCTCCTTTGCTTTCTTACACTTATTTGTGAGCCATTTTTCTCTATTTTAGTGGAAAGTATGCAACAGTCTACTATCTTCCCATATTCCTCAGAAAAGATGTTGTACACTTTTTGTACAGATTTGTTGTTAAATAAGGTCCTCCAGTCAATTACATACAAAAAGATTCATTCATTTGATGTAATCTGCTTTCGGATAGTTCCTCCTCGTGTCCCCAGTGCCTCTACTTTCAGGCAGAACATCTTCGATTATATACTCCATCAACAACACACAGTGGTCACTCTTTCCAGTTGGTGGTTCATACTAAATTTATTTCAATATGTTAGTGTAGGAAATTCCCTTTGTACGCAATCTAGGAATCTTGCCCCAGATGAGTCCTCCCCACTGTGTGAGTCAAGATTAATCCAGTCTATATCTCTATGATTAAAATCTCCCATAATCAAAATCCTACAATATCTCTCCAGGGCAATGTTAACAACTGAGTTTATGACTTCAACAGTACCTATTTGACTCTCCTCATAAACTTGATGCATGTGTTACTAACAAGGTGGGTTATATACAACAGTCTTTATAATGCTCTCTGACCCAGTATTTATGCGAGCAACAAGAAATTCCTTGAACTCACTTTCTATAGCAAAGTTTATTTCTTCAACCTGAAACCTTTCACTTATGAGCAATGCTATCCCTCCACCAGTCCTCTTAGATCTTGCAACCCTTAATATTCTGAAGCCCTTAGGAAAAACTGTGGCATTCTTTATGTCCTCACTTAATTTTGCCTTACTGTTGTGATTCCTATCTTTTAATTCTACTTCTTTAGCAGCTATTCCATCAGCATTTGTGTACAGCAATCTTAATGAGGCCCCATCCCCTGATCTTCTTTCATTATCTTCTTTATCTCCCCTTTTTATGGAAGAACTCTGAAACAAAAATGTTTTTTCTCTTCATTTCTTTCCTCGTTTAACCTTCTAGCCTCTTGCAACAAGTTTTTTATCCTTTCCATCTCTTCCTGTGTTCTCTATGGTCTAATGAACACTGTTTTGAATTCTTGAAGGTCTTTTAGGCTTTTTTTTTTTCTCATCAGTATTTCTCTACATGTGTCCCCTCTCACAAAGATTTTTTTTTTGTTGGTCTTTGCTTTCCCTCTAAAGAATATTTACCTAGTTGGTGAATGTTTACAATATCCTGTGGACCGTTTGTATGCCTTCCAGTGCCACCACCCTCACAGCCTCCTTTACTGCCACATTCTCCTTTAGTGCATCTGCAGAGGAAGTTTCCATGGCATCATGTTCTGTATTTAGCTCCTGAACCTTTTCTAAGCTGTTCGATGATTTCCAGTATCTGGACATTCCAAGCTGCAATCTCGTCTCTCTCAGAAGAGGCCATCAGGTTGTCATTTAGCTGTTTATTGTTATCTTCTTGTTTAGAAAATTTTAGTTTCTAGTTCACTCTTTTCCCCTTCCAGCTTCTTTATTCGTTTTTCTAGTTATTTTCTCTCTTGCCCTTGTGCTTTATTTTCGTTCTCCAAAAATCTGATTTCTTCTCAAAGTGTTTTATTCTCTTTCATTTCTCTATCCATATTCTGAATGTTATCATCCAGGTTTATCACAAGTGTCTCTAATTCCTTAACTTTTTGCTTCAGTGTTCTAACAGCCACTCCTTCTTCTCCTACATCCCCTGGGGATCATCTACCACCCCTCCCCCAACCATTGGATGGTAAGTTAGGGACAGAGATGGCTTCATTTTGATGCTTTGCCTTTCACACTATATAGGAAAAAATATAGAAAAGTTTCTATTTAAGCTTCACACAAAATTTCTATACCTTCATATGAGTACTATTTAGATACTCAGTTCAGCTCTTTTCTGGTAACACACCCTAACTTTAAATTTGACTTTGCTAAGTTGAAAGGGAAGAAAATGCAAAACAAAAACCCACTTGAAGGAAAATTCGAATTTGTATCTGAGGAGACACCTACCTGTTTCTGCCATAATTGCTTCTTAACTGCTAAACCGGTCATTTCAGAAGAAAAAAAATATTAATCACTTATTAACCAAAGTATGTTATCACAGGATCAGACTTTAAATCTACCTCAATTTATAAAATAAAAAATAAAGAGAACAAAGCCAAAAGAAAAAAGAAGACAATTTGGCAACTTAACTCAGCACTGTTGACAGGTGTATTTTTTGTATTTATATAATTATTCAGTTATTTCGTATAAAAAAACCATCTAGTTAATCTACATGGGAAGGATATTGATATTAACAATATATGGAACCACAGCATCAGGTAATACGGCTGTAAGAGCTCTCCCCAATTTACACAAAAATTAGGTTATGTATCCAGAAAAGGCTTTTGCTTAAGGTTATAAGCTTATGTAATATAAATCATATAGAAATAACCATGAGAAATGGAACTGCCATCTCCTCCTATTCAATGGGGCGATATCGTGCGAATAGGTTTGGATTCGATGGGTGGAGAGCGAATAGGTTATCTCCTAGAGGCAGGGAGACAAATAAGATAGTTTTCTCATAGAGGTTTTGAGGAAACCGAAACATTCATTTCCTTCGGAGAGGAAAAATAGTAAGATAGTAGCATTCAGGGAGGGGGGAGGGCTAAAGTAGAGGGGGTGCGTCCCTAACTGGAAAAATCAAAGAAATCGGGGAGTGGATTGCATGGTAATAATACATTAACTGTTGCTGGTGTATTATTATTATTATTATTATTATTATTATTATTATTATTATTATTATTATTATTATTATTATTATTATTATTATTGTGTTGTTCTTGTATATACATTAATAGATTATTAATTATTATTATTTTTGTTGTCGTTGTTGCTGTAAAATTAATGGATTCCTTTTGATGAGATGAGGTTCCTCTGCCTCCCACAGTTCATTCTCTCTTTCTTCTTACTCTTAATTTTCAGATAAAATGGAGAAGATGCATGTCAGCGCCGTCAACCTGAGAGGGCACCCCTCACGATTGGCCAACTGGAGATAACCTAAGCTAACCTAAACAAACCTAACTTAATTTAAGGTGCTCTATCTCGAGTTGATTAATTATGAGATGCGTTATCTCCAGTTGGCCAACCATTAGGAGAGCCCTCTCCGGTTGACGGAGCTGAGGTGCGTCTTCTCCAGTTTATTCGCATTTTCTTCTTTCTTTATTTCGTGTCCCGCTGCATGCTGTAAAGTCAACTTAATTGGGAGGAGCGAGGGAATAGGAATCCCTTTTTCATATTTCTCGTTTGCAGGGTCTAGAAATAAAAAGGAATTCAGGTAGGAAAGTGCCAGCCAAATAAATTGTAATTGAATCTCTTAATGCATGTGATTGTTGAACTGAGTGAGAGTAAAAGGTTTTAGTTGGCAGTATACTTGTGAAAAGAAAGATGGATATGCAGCAACGAAAGGAAAGTTAAAAGAGAAGGGTAAGTAGGTCTTCTGTGAATGCTTTGACTCGGCCACCTTCTTACCTAAGGAATTGAGGATGATGTATGTTACTATTATTATTATTATTATTATTATTATTATTATTATTATTATTATTATTATTATTATTATTATTATTATTTCAGTCTTCGAGAAGGAGTCAACGGGGCAGTGTGACCGGATACTTTTTAGCATCAAGAAACATGCATTGGATACCAGTAAGTTAGCATATCAACAGAATCATATTTTAATTTGTTAATTTATTTGATAATATTATTCATCAAGAGTTCTAATCAAGGCATTCAGTTCCATTAGTCTAGGAGAATCTGTTAACAGTTTTCTCAAAGTTGAATTCAGTGTTATAGGATTCCAAAATATACTCTAAAGTTTACTTTCTTGAATATTTTAACATCATACACTTTGTGAACGCTTTTATGTAACATCTAAAGAGTTTACAAATTTTATGAATACCATTGATGTTACATTTAGTCCTCATTTTTATAGTGAAACTTAACTCGTTTCATTTACCCTTAGGTAGGCGCATCGCTATTTGCCAGCAATATAGGATCTGGCCATTTTATTGGCTTAGCTGGGTCAGG
>JAXCGZ010013403.1:30000-40000 GCA_037179515.1 Halocaridina rubra | reverse complement strand
GAAGAGTTAGTAGTGGTGTTCCACAGGGTTCAGTTTTAGGGCCACTTTTGTTCCTTGTATATGTAAATGACCTACCAGAGTCTGTAAATTCATTCATGAATATGTTTGCAGATGATGCAAAGATTGTGAAGAAAGTAAAAAACGAGAATAATGGTAGAGAACTTCAGGAGGATCTAAATAATCTGCATGAGTGGTCAGAAAAGTGGCTAATGAAATTCAATACTTCAAAATGTAAGGTAATGAGAATGGGTACAAGTGCAAGAAGGCCCAAGCTTGACTACTCGGTGGCTGGAGTACAACTTCAAGAGACAGAAAATGAGAGAGATCTAGGAGCAAACATACTGGCAGATTTGTCTCCAGAAATACATATAAATGGCATAGTCAGGGCAGAATATGCATTCTTATCAAATGTAAGGGTAGCCTTCAGGCACATGGACAAGGAAATGTTCAGAAATATTTATGTAACCTATGTGAGGCCAAAACTCGAATATGCAGCCCCCTTTTGGAATCCGCACTTGAAAAAGCACATAGCTAAGCTTGAAAAAGTTCAAAGACATGCCACGAAACTGGTGCCAGAAATACGCAATCTCAGTTATGATGAGAGGCTGAGGGAATTAGACTTACCATCACTCGAAGCTAGAAGAGTGAGGGGGGATATGGTGACAGTCTTTAAATTCCTTCATGGTTATGATAGAGTGGATAGGGATCGATATTTTGATATGGCTGGCTCTAGAACTAGAGGTCATAGTTTGAAGCTTGGTAAGAAAGCTTCTATGCAGGATGTAAGAAAATACTTTTTCAGTGTAAGAGTAGTTGATAATTGGAATTGGCTAAGCGAGGAGGTAGTTAATGTTATCACAATCCATAGTTTTAAGTACAGGTATGATAAGTATCACTAAGTATAAAATGGAACCGATGAGGAGACGGGAAGATACGAGCTTTGGGCTCTTTCCCGTAAACACAATTAGGTAATCACAAGTAGGTAATCACACCAGAAAGCGTTTGACACTGTTCCACATGGGAGACTTATTAGATAGCTGCAATCAATGGCTAGAATAGGTGGAAATGTTTTGGAATGGATAAAAACTTACTTAGAAGGAAGGGAACAGAGGGTTAGAGTAAGACACTCAGTGTCTGAATGGAGAAGAGTTAGTAGTGGAGTTCCACAGGGTTCAGTTTTAGGGGCCACTTTTGTTCCTTGTATATGTAAATGACCTACCAGAGTCTGTAAATTCATTCATGAATATGTTTGCAGATGATGCAAAGATTGTGAAGAAAGTAAGAAACGAGAACAATGGTAGAGAACTTCAGGAAGATCTAAATAGTCTGCATGAGTGGTCAGAAAAGTGGCTAATGAAATTCAATACTTCAAAATGTAAGGTAATGAGAATGGGTACAAGTGCAAGAAGGCCCAAGCTTGACTACTCGGTGGCCGGAGTACAACTTCAAGAGACAGAAAATGAGAGAGATCTAGGAGTAACATACTGGCAGATTTGTCTCCAGAAATACATATAAATGGCATAGTAAGGGCAGCATATGCATTCTTATCAAATGTAAGGGTAGCTTTCAGGCACATGGACAAGGAAATGTTCAGAAATATTTGTTACCTATATGAGGCCAAGACTCGAATATGCAGCCCCCTTTTGGAATCCACACTTGAAAAAGCACATAGCTAAGCTTGAAAAATTTCAAAGACATGCCACGAAACTGGTGCCAGAAATACGCAATCTCAGTTATGATGAGAGGCTGAGGGAATTAAACTTACCATCACTCGAAGCTAGAAGATTGAGGGGGGATATGGTGACAGTCTTTAAATTCCTTCATGGTTATGATAGAGTGGATAGGGATCGATTTTTTGATATGGCTGGCTCTAGAACTAGAGGTCATAGTTTGAAGCTTCGTAATAAAACTGCTTTGCAGGATGTAAGGAAATACTTTTTCAGTGTAAGAGTAGTTGATAATTGGAATTAGCTAAGCGAGGAGGTAGTTAATGCTATCTCAATCCATAGTTTTAAGTACAGGTATGATAAGTATGACTAAGTATAAAAGGGAACGGATCAGGAGACGGGAAGATACGAGCTTTGGGCTCTTTCCCGTAAACACAATTAGGTGATTACAATTAGGTAATTACACAACTTCAAGAGACATAAAATGAGAGAGATCTAGGAGTAAAGATACTGTCAGATTTGTCTCCAGAAATACATATAAATGGCATAGTAAGGGCAGCATATGCATTCTTATCAAATGTAAGGGTAGCCTTCAGGCACATGGACAAGGAAATGTTCAGAAATATTTATGTAACCTATGTGAGGCCAAAACTCGAATATGCAGCCCCCTTTTGGAATCCGCACTTGAAAAATAACATAGCTAAGCTTGAAAAAGTTCAAAGACATGCCACGAAACTGGTGCCAGAAATACGCAATCTCTGTTATGATGAGAGGCTGAGGGAATTAGACTTACCATCACTCGAAGCTAGAAGAGTGAGGGGGGATATGGTGACAGTCTTTAAATTCCTTCATGGTTATGATAGAGTGGATAGGGATCGATATTTTGATATGGCTGGCTCTAGAACTAGAGGTCATAGTTTGAAGCTTGGTAAGAAAACTTCTTTGCAGGATGTAAGGAAATACTTTTTCAGTGTAAGAGTAGTTGATAATTGGAATTGGCTAAGCGAGGAGGTAGTTAATGCTATCTCAATCCATAGTATTAATTACAGGTATGATAAGTATGACTAAGTATAAAATGGAACCGAACAGGAGACGGGAAGATACGAGCTTTGGGCTCTTTCCCGTAAACACAATTAGGTAATCACAATTAGGTAATCACACATATAAATCTGTACAAGAAATGTATGACATCTTTTGTGAGAAATATGGAAAGATAGTAGATTGCTGCATACCTGTCACCAAAGTAGGTGTAATTCATGCCAGAGAGAAATGGTTCAATAATGGGTGTTAAAGAGCTAAGGAGTGGAGAGACAAATGCTGGAAAAGGTATAGTAGGAGAAAAAACATAAATGCCTGGCAAACCTCCAAAAGAGCAAGAAATGACTACCTAAATAAAAGGAGAGAGGCAGAGAGAGACTATGAGAGGGACATCACCAGGAAGGCTAAAGAAAATCCCAAGCTTTTCCACAGCTTTATCAGAGGAAAACTGAAGGTAAAAGAACAGGTTTTAAGGCTAAAGAGAGCGGATGGAAGCATCACTGAGACGGATGAAGAGATCTGCAAAGAATTGAACAAGGAGTTTCAGTCAGTATTTACAGTAGAAAATACCCCACCCCCTCAGATTGCAGTGATAGAAGCTCAAGGGCCGCTATTAGAGAACATCAACCTTACAGCCACAGAGGTTTGCAAAGCGCTGATGGATTTAAATGTTCATAAAGCTACAGGTCCTGATGACATATCCCCTCAGGTGCTTAAAAAATGCGCAAACTCAATATCAGTGGCACTAAGTATCATATTTAAAAAGTCACTGGAGTCAGGGGAGATTCCAAGATGCTGGAAACAAGCAAATGTGATACCTATCTTCAAAAAGGGAAGGAGGGATACGGCTCTGAACTATAGACCAGTTTCCTTGACCAGCATAGTTTGCAAAGTTATGGAGAAACTATTAAGGAAACATATCTCTCTTCACTTGGAATCCTTCAACTTTTTGTCAGTGAGGCAACATGGCTTCAGAGAAGGTAGATCAACAGTAACAAACTTATTAGAATTTTATGATGAGGTAAGCCAAATCTTACAGGAAAGAGAGGGCTGGGCAGATTGCATATTCCTAGACTTCCAGAAAGTGTTTGACACTGTTCCACATGGGAGACTTATTAGGAAGCTGCAATCAATGGCTAGTATAGGTGGAAATGTTTTGGAATGGATAAAAACTTACTTAGAAGGAAGGGAACAGAGGATTAGAGTAAGACACTCAGTGTCTGAATGGAGAAGAGTTAGTAGTGGAGTTCCACAGGGTTCAGTTTTAGGGCCACTTTTGTTCCTTGTATACGTAAATGACCTACCAGAGTCTGTAAATTCATTCATGAATATATTTGCAGATGATGCAAAGATTGTGAAGAAAGTAAAACACGAGAACAATGGTAGAGAACTTCAGGAGGATCTAAATAATCTGCATGAGTGGTCAGAAAAGTGGCTAATGAAATTCAATACTTCAAAATGTAAGGTAATGAGAATGGGTACAAGTGCAAGAAGGCCCAAGCTTGACTACTCGGTGGCTGGAGTACAACTTCAAGAGACAGAAAATGAGAGAGATCTAGGAGTAAACATACTGGCAGATTTGTCTCCAGAAATACATATAAATGGCATAGTAAGGGCAGCATATGCATTCTTATCAAATGTAAGGGTAGCCTTCAGGCACATGGACAAGGAAATGTTCAGAAATATTTATGTAACCTATATGAGGCCAAAACTCGAATACGCAGCCCCCTTTTGGAATCCACACTTGAAAAATAACATAGCTAAGCTTGAAAAAGTTCAAAGACATGCCACGAAACTGGTGCCAGAAATACGCAATCTCAGTTATGATGAGAGGCTGAGGGAATTAGACTTACCATCACTCGAAGCTAGAAGAGTGAGGGGGATATGGTGACAGTCTTTAAATTCCTTCATGGTTATGATAGAGTGGATAGGGATCGATATTTTGATATGGCTGGCTCTAGAACTAGAGGTCATAGTTTGAAGCTTCGTAAGAAAACTTCTTTGCAGGATGTAAGAAAATACTTTTTCAGTGTAAGAGTAGTTGATAATTGGAATTGGCTAAGCGAGGAGGTAGTTAATGCTATCTCAATCCATAGTATTAATTACAGGTATGATAAGTATGACTAAGTATAAAATGGAACCGATCAGGAGACGGGAAGATACGAGCTTTGGGCTCTTTCCCGTAAACACAATTAGGTAATCACAATTAGGTAATCACACACACACACACACACACACACACACACACACACACACATATATATATATATATATATATATATATATATATATATATATATATATATATATATATATATATATATATATATATATATATATATATATATATATATATATATATATACACACCTAATTCTTGTAATAACGCGAAGATAGGTTCTCAGAAGTGCTGCGTATTGTAATTTTCGCCTAATGTAGTGAGTCATTTTCCATAAGAAACAATGATAATGGGCATAGATACATTTCACAACCGTACATAGACAAACTGTATCAAAGATATAAGGTAAGTAAAACATATTTTATAAGTACATAGCAAAGCAGAAAGACCTGTAGTTATTTATTTTAACATGCAGATAGTGTACAGTATAAAAGATATACAGATTTCTGTCCAGTAAACAAATTAATGCACTCTATTATGTGGTGGGCAACAGGCATACACTGGGATGTGCATGGTGGCGGTGAGCACGAGGATGCAAACGTTTAGCCGGCTCCATATCAGCTGATGCACCCTCGCAAGCTATTTCCCTGATGACATTATATCTCAAGTTTGTGTGCTGTTTGTTCTTAATGCTTTTTTTCCATTCTCTTCATAATATCCGATCGCATTAAGTGATAGAAGAGGAGGAGGATGCGGGAAAACAAACCTCTATCTGCAAACGTTTTGCCGCCTCCGTATCAGCTGATGAACCTTCGCACGCTCTTTCCCTGACAATGTTATATCGCAAGTTTGTTTGCTGTTTGTTCTAAATGTTTTTTTTTTTCATTATCTTCATAATATCCGATCGCATTAAGCGGCAGAAGAGGAGGAGCATGGCAGAAAAGTGCCTCCAAGGCGGTCGATTATTTCTGAAATGAAGATGTTTTTGTTCGAATTTTTTTGCGTGGGCGTTATTTGCGAATTTTGTATTTTTTTACTGTCATTTCTTAGGGGTGTAATTCCAATTTCGCGGATTATAAACATACGTAAAATGTGAACTAGGTGTGTGTATGTATATATATATATATATATATATATATATATATATATATATATATATATATATATATATATATATATATATATATATATATATATATATATATATATATATATATATATATATATATATATATATATATATATATATTTATTTACACCCTGGGGGAAGAAGAATACCTCCTTCATATTCCCCTGTGTGTTGTGAGAGTCAACTAAATGGCGTGAGCAATGGGACTGGAAATCCCCTCCTTTGTATTTTCCTTATGCAAAGAGACATTTCCTGTACTCAGCCACTCCCATTATAAGGAGGATTGTGGCTTTATATATAGCTATAGATATGTTTACCTAATTGGGGTCACGGGAAAGAGCCCTATGCTTTTAGCTCCCCATTCCTGGTCGATTTCATTTTTCTATCACTAACACTGACCATATGGCATTAATTCTTTCCTTAGCGAATTTCAATTATCTGTTACTCTTACACTAAAAAGTACTCCCTTACATCCAGGAAAGTTTTCTTACGAAGCTTCTAACTATGGCCGCTAGCTCCAGAGCCACCCATATCAAAATATCGCAATCAATCCACTCTTTCCAAACCCAAACAAGAATTTAAAAACATTACCATATCCAGTTCCTTTAGAATTTCCCATTAACTGAGATAACGTACTTCCGTCACCTACTTTATCGTAGACTTTTGAGTTTTCTTATATGCTCTTTGTAGCGTGCATTCCAGGAGGGTGCTGTATATTCTAGCTTAAGTCATGTAAGTCATGTAAATATATCTCAACATTTCCTTGTCCATATGCATAGATGCCACCCTTATGTTTGCTAAGTATGCATATGATGCCTTTACTATACCATTTATATATGTTTACGAAGATGTACCTACCAAAACATTTACCCCAATATCTCTTTCGTTCCCAAGTCTCTTCATGTAGGAGAGAGAGAGAGAGAGAGAGAGAGAGAGAGAGAGAGAGAGAGAGAGAGAGAGAGAGAGAGAGAGAGAGAGAGGAGAGAGAGAGAGAGAGAGAGAGACCATATCCCTCTGCATGCCTTGTGTTGTATATTTTCTTAACAAACACTTGTCAGCCATATCCTACATGCTCTTGGTGCAGTTGAAAATGAGAGTATCATAATTTTGACATATCTAAGAATGTATATACGTAGTTCTGAAGTTAATGAAACGAAATTTTTTAATAATATATTGGTTGTCCTCAATTTCTTCTGACAGGAGTTCGGGAAATTCGCAACTCTTTGATTATATTCAGAGTATCTCCTCATTTTTGGCTCCTCCAATATGTGGTGTCTACCTTCTAGCAATATTTTGGGAACGAGCGAACGAACCGGTAAGACAACGCTTTCCTTAGCTGTGTCTGTTCCATACTTTGAAAGCATAAAATCTTTCTTTATGTCATTAGATACTTTTCATGATTATGATTATTTTAATGGTAATAATAATTTCTTTCCTTCTTATAGGGTGCATTCTGGGGGCTAATGGTGGGTCTAGTAATTGGCATGTTACGATTTGTTGTTCAGTTCTCATACGTTATTCCTCCTTGTGGTTCAGGTGAGTTTTTCTTTTTCAGTGATTCAGCTCTAGTACAGTAGTCTTTCATTGCTCTTGGCTCTCATTATAGTAGAGAAACGAACTCGCTACATGAATATATTAATGCAACATTGCAAAGTATTATTCAGCAACTGTTTTAACTTTCATCTTAAATTTCATAACAGTCTGTATCTTAAGTGTATTAAGGATAATTTAAATTAGTTTGTAACAGCAAAGGTAATATTCTCTCCTAGATAAGATGCTAGTGATTGTTCTAGTTGATCACAGGAATTAATTACTCTTTAATTCATTGCCATCCGCAGATTTACCTGATCCTCGACCTGACATAGTGAAAACTTTAGTGGGAAATGTACATTATTTACACTTTAGCTGCTTCCTCTTCCTCATTACTGTAGCTGTAACCATAGGGGTGTCTCTTATAACTAAACCCATTGATCCAGAATGTGTAAGTCTTTTGCAAACTCTGTAATAAAGATATACATCACAAACTATTAATGATAGCTAAAATAAGTTCATTATATCTGAGGATACACTTTTGAAGTTTAATCACAGCTGTACAAAGAATAATCTTTTATAGCTGTTCAGGTGCTTGATTTTATTATATATCTTTCTCTAGTTGTACCGACTTACTTTTTGGTCTCGTCATGACACACGTGTTCGGAAGCCCCTTGTGGAGAAGAAGAGACATGAAGAAAATACTTCTAATATGTCGGGAAAGCCAACCGAGCCAAGGCAGTTAGACATGGAACAAGAAGCACAAAGTATGTGGTTCATTAGATTTTCCTTAAAACATTTTTGTGTTGTCATGTCGCTGTCAAGTAGTTTGAGCAGTATTACAGGCAGAATGAGAAAGTTCAATTCTCTGTATACCTTTATATTTGAAAAGTTGATGTTCTCTAATACTGGTCCATTATCTCTCATATCTTCAATATAAAGGGGTGGAGTATTATCTACTGTAAATTCCGACTAAAACTCCTTGTGCAGTTCATTGCAAATCTCTTCATCTGTTTCAGTAATGCTTCTGTCTCCTCTCTCCAACTTTAAAACTTGTTACTGACCTTTACTTTCCATCTGACAAAGCTGTGGAAAGTTCAGGATTTTACTTAGTTCTCCTCGTAATAACTTTCATATGACCTCTCAGCCTCTCTTCTCTAACATAGGAACTAATTTCTTGCTCAATTATAATTTAGCCAAACATTCAAACTTCTTTACCTCCTATACCCATTTCAACTTTTGTCTCTCCTCTCCTTTCCCCTCTTACATTTATTATTGAACCTTTTTTGCCATTAATATTTCTTATTCTGGTATATGGTATGTAACAGCTAATTATCCTGTCAAGTGTGTACGTCTAAATACCTTTTATATAGGAATGTACACCAGACTTGATATTTTTTTGTGGAATTATTCTTAATCAAAATATTATGATAATTAAAGCAATTATATTCTGTAAAATGAAGATAGTCTGCTGTTCTCACTCACCTAGAACATCCTTTACACCCTGTTCCATAATCACCGTATAGATTCAAAGAATAAGATCGTTTGTTGAACTACTATACCAAAAAATGTACCTCATATTTGAATACGAATTCCTTCAGATTTGTGTTTGAAGATTTTTAAAGCTAATTTACTGACGACTGCAAACTATTATGATTTTGAGATATATACAGGATACCAGTTCACATAAGTCCCCCCCCCCCTTTTTTTAAGCTCCTAGGGCGTAAAAGGTAACCACAATCCTTCCCTCACTAAATAGGTAAGAATTTTCTGTCGTAAGGCCCAACAACCCCAGCTGGTTTAATAATATACTGAATGTTTATGGATGTAATATGACATTTGAGTAAGTAGCTTTGTGTTCTAACTCCAGGTACTCCCCCACTTTGGAGGCGAATATTGAACACATTATGCGGAGTATCTCCAAACGCCGGAGTAACTGAGGAAGTACCTCCAGAACTCACACCCGAAGAGAAAGCAAAAGAGGCAGCCTCTTTTCTCTATGAACCTCCTTTCTGGAAAAAGTAAGTATCATCACCTACATTTTTCACTCTGGGTTTATGTATGTGTTATTTATTTATTTATTTATTTAGTTTTTTATTAATGTTTTATTATCCTAAATATCGAGAGACTTCTAGAATATTAATTTTTCGAAGTCGTGGCACTCTAGATGTGATAATTTGGCTTGATTCGTGATAGTTGTTGCTTATGTTTTATTAATTCATTGTGTGTAACATCGTCAGCCAAGTACATAAATTAAGAAACACAACAATAAAGTCTTCGCCA
The DNA here is from genome assembly GCA_037179515.1 of Halocaridina rubra. Taxonomy (NCBI): domain Eukaryota; kingdom Metazoa; phylum Arthropoda; class Malacostraca; order Decapoda; family Atyidae; genus Halocaridina; species Halocaridina rubra. The sequence goes on along the minus strand of JAXCGZ010013403.1, from coordinate 30,234 downwards.
GACGTACCACACATGCATCATGTACATTAAGCTGAAGACATCCTATGATATACAAATTATACAATATATCATATATTACTTTTTTCCGTTCAGTTAAACAAAAAACTTGGAATTTACTGTTGTGCACTACGGCGTTAATCAGATACATATATAAAAAAAGTATTTAAAGCAAAAATGTCTGCAAATCATGCCACACAAGCTCATACATGATGCTGGAGACAGTGACAAAAATCT
>JAXCGZ010013403.1:10000-25000 GCA_037179515.1 Halocaridina rubra | reverse complement strand
GTTGGAAGCGATAAGGTTGCATGAGGATGTACAAGAATGGTGGACAGAGAATAGTAAGGTGATTTTGAGGATTGGTGAGGAGGTACTTGGAATGTCATCAGGAAGGAAACCCCCAAATGATAAAGAGTCATGGTGGTGGAATGAGGAAGTGCAAGAATGGGTGAAGAACAAGAAATAAGCTAAGAAAAAGGCAGATTTTTCAGACCTGGAACAGGATAAAGAAGGGTACAAGCAGGCAAAGAAGGAGGCAAGGAGAGCAGTAGCAAAAGCAAAGGCAGAGAAATTGAATGAAGTCTATGAAGAGCTGGAAACACCAGAAGGAGAGAAGAAAATATGGCGAATTGCCAAGGCAAGAGATGCTGCAACCAAGGACTTGACCCAAGTAAGACAAATAAAGGATAACCATGGAGTAATTCTAGCAGAAGAGGATGAAATAAAAAGCAGATGGCAAACTTATTTTGAAGGATTACGAAATGAAGAGAACCCAAGAGCAGTATATGAAGATGGACTTCCAAATGAAGCAGTTACAACAACAGTGGCTAGAAGGGAGGTAGAGTGGACAGTAAGGAAAATTAAATATGGAAAGGCAGCACGACCTGATAAGATGCCAGTGGAGGTATGGAAAAGTCTTGGAGAGGAAGGCATAGATATCTTGTGGGACTTAATGCAAAAGATCTTTAGTCAGGAAAAGATGCCAGAGGAGTGGAGAGGACGCCTAATCATCCCAATCTATAAAGGGAAGGGAGACATTCAGGGGTGTGGAAACTATAGAGGTATGAAGTTGTTAAGTCATACTATGAAGATATGGGAGAAGATCATAGAGAGGAGACTCAGAGAGGTAGCAACAATTGGAGATGAACAGTTTGGCTTCATGTCTGGAAGAGGGACAGTGGATGCCATATTTGTCTTGAGACAAATGATGGAAAAGCACTGGGAGAAACAGAAAGGACTGCATGTGGTCTTTATTGACCTGGAAAAGGCATATGATCGAGTACCACGTCAAGAGGTGTGGAGGTGTATTAGAGAATAGGGAGTCCCCGAGAAATATGTAAGAATCATCCAAGATATGTATGAGAGGGCAGAGGCAAATGTTAAGAGCAGTGTGTGCTTGACGAAAAGTCTCAATAAATGTTGGTCTGCATCAAGGGTTTGCTTTGAGTCCATATCTATTTTGATCTGGTCTTGGATGTAGTAGTAACCCAGGGTATTAGAGATCAGGCTCCATGGTGTATGCTCTTTGCAGATGACATGGTACTGTGTAACAACAGACGAGAGGTAGTGGAGGAGAAGCTTGAGGAGTGGAGAAGAGTGATGGAGGATAGAGGACTGAAAATCAGCAGGAGGAAGATAGAGTACTTGAGGTTGAGAGATGATGAGGATGGGGAGGTTAATTTGCAGGGAGAGGTGTTGAAAAGAGTTGAAAAGTTCAAGTATTTGGGATCAACAGTAGCAGAGGATGGTGACCTAGAGTCAGAAATAACCCACAGAATACAAGCGGGATGGAAGAACTGGAAGAATGTGTCTTGGGTGCTGTGCGACAGGAGAATAGGGATTAAGTTGAGGGGTAAAGTGCACATGACAGTTGTAAGACTTGCGATGATGTATGGAGCAGAGACATGGGCAATAAAGAAGACATGAGAGAAAAAAACTGGATGTGGCAGAGATGAGGATGTTGAGATGGATGTGTGGGGTGAAAAGAAGCGATAAGATCAGAAACGAGGTAATTAGAGGTACCTCAAAAGTTAGAGAAATATCAGATGAGATACAAGAAAGTAGACTAAGATGGTATGGTCATGTCGTTAGGAGGGATGAACAGTATGTTGGGAGGAGAGTGATGGAAATGGATATACAGGGTAGGAGAAGGAGGGGGAGACCAAAGCGTAGGTGGATGGATTGCATCAGTGACGACCTGAGGTCTAAAGGTTTGTTGGGTGATGAGGTATGGGACAGAAACATATGGAGAACACTGGCCAGAAACATCGACACCACATAAGAGTGGGAAAACATGTAGACGAAGAAGAAGAAGAAGATCTATGCATGTAATATTAACTGTATTTTATTGGTAGAGGATTTAATTTTGAGATGGTATGTAGGCCTCTACCGAAGCCGTGTCAGGATTTCCGAATTTAGGGGGTTATAAGATCGAAGGGTAATAACACATAGGAAATCCTCCATAGCTTTTGGTCCCTCGAACCGGATGAGAATTGGTGTGGTAATGGTGAAAATAGTGTACATTTTAGATAAACTCCCGCCTTGTAAGAAGTTAGTGCAAAACTCTACGGTTAAAATCGTCCAAATTTCAGCGAAAAAAAAGGAGGAGCATTGCATGATTTGCATGAATATTGCGAATGTAACTTTGAAATTTAAGTGGTTGTTGAAATAAATAAGAGTATGTTTCCCCCACGTGAATAAAGTGTTTCTCTCTCTGTGTGGAAACGAAATATACTTTCGTAGTTAAGCGTCCATTAAGTAAATTGGAAATTAGTACCCAATTTCGGCTGGGTGAACAGTGGTTTTTAGGGATTTGTGTGTTTACATATTTCCCATTTAACGATGTGTAGAATGGCGTATTTATTCCTTTGTTTACGTAAATAAGCAGAAGTAATGACCCACCTACTGCAAGGTGCACAGTGTCGTTTATTAGAGGAACAGTGTGGTTTGCATTACACTTTCCATTTACTGTTGCTGACTTAAGAGTGTCGTTTAATTGATGAATAGTGTGTTTTACACCTAATAACTGTATGTTATTATCTTGAAATTTTGGAAGATTGTCCTTTGATACTCTTTACAGAGTGAATGTTTGTTGCATTGTGGATGCATAAAGAAGATCGTGGATTCTTTGATGATAAAATTGCATCAACTATTTGTTTGTTGTTTTATGTTCTATTTGCTTTCTCATTATGTCGGTTAAACCTGAGGCATTACAATGCCTTCGAGAACTGGTTCAACGTGATTGTGTTCAGTGTCAAACAGAACTTGCCAAAGATGATGAGAAACTTGTTGTTACTTATTTGTAAAGATGTCATCATACACTAACAGAAAGATTTGGAAGATATGATAAGAAATATGAAGAATATGTCGAGTATAAGCCCCTATAAAGGGATTCTGAAGAGGAAGACACAGAACATGACAATCTAGCTAAAACAGTATATGATAGTAGCTTAGCTGTCCTAGAACGGATTCGTAAGTTAGGAACTATGAAGAGTACTAGATCTCCTAGTTCCGAGAGTTCAAGCCTCCCCAGTGGACAACCCACACCTAAATTCCCTGAAATAAAAATACCACAGTTCTATGGAAACTATGATGAATGGAACGAGTTTTGGGATACGTTTGATAGTTTAGTACATAGTACTTCTATGGCAACTATGACAAAGTTTGCCATCTTAAGAAATGCCCTTAAAGGAGATGCAAAAGACACTATAAAGGGATATCCTGTTGCTAGTGAGAGTTATGATGAATGCATTTCAACAGCTACAAACTGTTTATGCCAGCAAGGAGAGAATTGCACGAAATTAAATGAGGAACTTGGTAAAAATACCAACTACCTCTTCTAATTATTCATCACTCTTTAAGTTCAAGCAGGAAGTAGAAGCCATTACTTGAAGTCTGAAAAATTATAGAGACATGAAGAACACTGATTGGGTGTTTTCAGAAATCATGATAATAAAATTACCAGAAGATGTAGAGAACTGGATTATCATGAAATTAGACACAAAATATCTTACATTTGAAACCCTCTTGAAGGAACTGGGAAAATATGTATATCATATAAAAGGCAACAACACTAAAGGTAACACAAAGGGAGACACCCAAACTTCCCAGAGAGATGAGACCCAGTCCTATAAAAAGAATGCGGGTAGTTATGGTGCTACTGCAAAGGTAGTAAATAGTAAAACAGAATGTGTATTCTGTGGTTGGCAAGGTCATAAGTCTGAACAGTGTAATAAAGTAGTTAGCATAAATGAACGAAGAGACACATTGAGAGACAATAACAAATGTCGTAGATGTACTCAGTCAGGGCATTATGCAAATGAATGTTACACTCAGTTAAACTGTAAGAAGTGTAAGAAAAATGATCATCATGCAGCCTTGTGTTATGAACAAGAGTCAAAATTTTGCAGAGGGTTTGAAGAACCTACATTTCTAAATGAACAGTCAGGAAATGGTTAAAATTTAGATGAGTCAAGCAATGAGCAAGAATAATCTGACTCAGAAAAGGATGAGTTTACCTTCTTGTGCTCTTCCTACTGCAAGTGGAAAAATAAGCAGCTCAAAGGGAAATCTTTGGGTAAATACTAGGTTATTCTTTGATATGGGTTCCAAGTGTTCCTTTATAACTAGGGAATTAGCTGAAAGGCTTGAATTAAGCCCAATAGATGAAATGTCTCTTGGTATTAATGCATTTCGTTCTGAGACGAAGAAAGGAAGTTTCCTGTTGTAAATGTAGTTATCAAATTGGGGAAAGATGAGCCAGAGTTAAATTACTCGTAGTTGATGACATGGTAATTAGCATCCACCCTCCAGGACTAGCAAAGGCTGCATATGTGTTAAAGTCTAATGATCACAAGTTGGCCGATGAAGATATTGATAGTGATGTACTTGATAACATTGGCATTGTTATTGGTGCCTTACATTTTAGTCAGTTTGTTAGTGGTATTAACAAGTGGGATGTCTATATTTTGATGGAAACACCGGGTGGTGTCATGTTGTATGGCCATATTCCTTGTGATACTCAACATGAACCCAGTAATGTGCAAAGCCATATTGTTATGAGAGTAGGAACACAGTTTTTTACTACAGCTACTCAAGAATTGATTGAAGTGGCCATAGAGCCAGTTAATAAGTTGTTGACAGAAGAGGCGATAGAGCCTGATAATAAGTTGTTGATTGCAAAGGCCATAGAGTCAGTTAATAATTTGTTAATTGAAGAAGCCATAGTACCTGTTAATAAGTTGTTGATTGCAGAGGCCATAGAGCCTGTTAATAAGTTGTTGATTGAGGAGGTCATAGAGCCTGTTAATAAGTTGCTGATTGCAGAGGCCATAGAACCTGTTAATAAGTTGTTGATTGAAGAGACCATAGAGCTGTTGATAAGTTGTGGGAGCCAGAGAGTATTGGAGTAAAGCAAGAAGTGCATTACAAAGATAAAACTACACTTAGAAGTTTTACATATTCTGTTCCCTGGAAGCCTATCCACATTCCTCTCCCACACAATTTTCAGAGCGGCTTTGGACAAATGAAGTCTCTAATAGAACAGTTGGAAGAGATATTGGAGAGTGTTCATGTAAGTAATTTGTTGGATGCTTGTACCAGAGAGGAGAAACAGTTTGATGTATACAATACTGCAGATTTAGAGTGGGCAATGGCCCAAATAATCACTGCAAGCATGGAATTCAAACAATGCAAGACTTTAAAGGGTACTGGATCAGTGCCTTTCTGAAAAATCTAGATCTCCTAAAGAAACAATCAATTGTTTAAGCTAGAATGTTAATACAGACAAGTTGTCTTTGAAACGCCTGAAGGCTAGATAAGATGTGTTGTCCAGACATAAACGTCTGTCACTGGTGGGTATATTTTTGGACTCCATAGGTCTAATATTACCCTTACTAAGAAGAGGAAAAACTCTTATTCAGAGAGCTTGGTCTAAAAAGCTCTCATGGGAATATATATTGTCAGAAGTATACAATAGGAATCATCAAATTAGGAAAGATCTGAACATCAAGCTGCCCAAAGGGTTGAAGAATTGTGGGCAAGCTTAATCATAGATGGTAAATTGTAGTACTGATGGGGAGACCCCCCCCCTTTTTTTCTTTTTTGGAGGGGCCCAGGATGTCTTGAATATATTTCAAGACAGTTTATTTCTACGCACATATGTAAGTGTTGTTTTGCATGATACTTTCGTTTATTGTAACGTAAGTGCATGTATGTACATTTTTAGACTTAGTATGTATACCTATTCATTTCTACCAAGTATACATGTATATTCGTATGTATAATGTGTAGTTTATTATGGAGGCCAGCTGTAGAAGACTTAGAGAAAGGAATGATAGTCGCTAATGGATTTTAGTCATTAACCATTCACCTCCTTGATAACGCTTATTGCATCGCCTGTTTGAACAAAGAACCGTTGTAAACAAGTCATAATTCAAGTTAGTCCTAGTACCAAGGACCCCTACAAATGAGGGGAGTTTTGTGAGACTCTCTTGCAAAAAGTTAGTTGTCCTCGTGAGATGCTACGAGACACTCACGTTTGTGACGTAATTATATTGCGTGAAAGCAGTCGTAATTAATATTTTTGAAATACATTTGCTACCGTGATCATTGACGGTGCATATACATTTAATAATGAGTAATTAGTTGTGTTCGTGAGATGATTCGAGACACTCATGTTTACCACGATTATTGATAGTGCATATACGTTTAATAATGAGTAATTAGCTGCTCTCGTGAGGCATTACGAGACACTCAAGTAGAAAACGTGGTAGAGATACGTGGATCAGAAGATATTCAAGTTTGATTCGGAGTCCCATGATTGTTGACGACATCTGGGTGTTCTGAATAGATGAGTATAGATTTAACTTATATCTAACAATATTTATAACCACGTGTGAGGGACAGAATGAGCTCATTTAATTGAACACTCGTAGGTAAAATGTATGTTGGAAAAATTAGTATTCTGTGTGAGGAAGTTTTAATTTAAGGTGAGGAAAGTTTATTCAAAACGTATCAGCAGTTCATAAACCCCCTTATAATATATTTGCATGTATATCTTTATTGGTAGAGGATTTAATTTTAAGTTCGTATGTAGGCCTCTACCGAAGCCGTGTCAGGATTTCCGAATTTAGGGGGTTATAAGATCGAAGGGAAATAACACATAGGAAATCCCCCCCCCCTCTCTCTCTCTCTCTCTCTCTCTCTCTCTCTCTCTCTCTCTCTCTCTCTCTCTCTCTCTCTCTCTCTATATATATATATATATATATATATATATATATATATATATATATATATATATATATATATATATATATATATATATATATATATATATATATATATATATATATATATATATATATATATATATATATATATATATATATATATATATATATATATATATATATATATATATATATATATATATATATATATATATATATATATATATATATGTAGGGAAATATTGTTGACAAAAAAAGTCTAAAAGACCTTCAAGAATTCAAAGAAGTGTTCATTAAACAATACAAAACACAGGAAGAGATGGGAAAGATCAAAAACTTGTTGCAAGTGGCAAGAAGTTTCAATGAGGAAAGAAATGAAGAAGAGAAGAAAAATATTCATTCCAGAGTTCTTCCAGACAAAGGGGAGATAAAGAAGATAATGACAGAAGATCAGGGGATGGGGCCTCATTAAGAATGTTATAGACAAATGCTGATGGATTAGCTGTTGGTAAGGAAGTAGAATTGAAAGATAGGATTCACAACAGTAAGGCAGGTATAGTAGCAATTACAGAGGCTAAGTTGAGTGAGGACATAAACAGTGTCACAGTTTTTCCTAAGGGCTTCAAAATATTAAGGGTTGAAAGATCTGAGAGGACTGGTGGAGGGATAGCACTGCTCATAAGTGAAAGGATTCAGGTTGAAGAAATAAACTTGGCTATAGAATGTGAGTTCAAGGAATTTCTTATTGCTCGCATAAATACTGGGTCAGAGAGCATTATAATAACTGTTGTATATAACCCACCAAGGAACCAGAATAGCTAGAAGTTTATGAGGAAAGTCATATTGGTACCATTGAAGTCATAAACTTAGTTGTTAATTTGGCACGGGAGAGAAAATGTAGGATTTCGATTATGGGAGATTTTAATTATAAAGACCCACACAGTGGTGAGGACTCATCCGGGGCAAGATTCCTAGATTGCGTACAAGGGAATTTCCTGCACCAACATGTAATGGAACCAACGAGGGCCAGGGGTGGGGATGAGCCATCACTACTTATATCTAATATTCACAGGTAATGTTTTGGATATTGAAAAAATTGAGTATGAATCACCAGTTGGAAAGAGTGACCACTGTGTGTTGTTGATGGAGTATATCATTGAAGATATTCTTCCTGAGAGTAGAGGCACTGAGGACATGAGGAGGAACTATCTGAAAGGAGATCACATCAAAAAGAATGAGCTTTTTGCAGTTCTTGACTGGAGAACTTTATTTTACAACAAATCTTTACAAGAAATGTATGACATCTTTTGTGAGAAATATGGGAAAATAGTAGATTGCTGCATACCTGTCACCAAAGTAGGTGTAATTCATGCCAGAGAGAAATGGTTCGATAATGAGTGTAAAAGAGCTAAGGAGTGGAGAGATAAACGCTGGAAAAGGTATAGGGGGAGAAAAACATTAATGCCTGGCAAACCTACAAATGAGCAAGAAATGACTACTTAAGTAAGAGAAGAGAGGCAGAGAGAGACTATGAGAGGGACATCACCAGGAAGGCTGAAGAAAAGTCCAAGCTTTTCCACAGATTTATCAGAGGAATACTGAAGGTAAAAGAACAGGTTTTAAAGCTAAAGAGAGCGGATGGAAGCATCACTGAGCCGGATGAAGAGATCTGCAAAGAATTGAACAAGGAGTTTCAGTCAGTATTTACAGTAGAAAATACCCCCACCCCCTCAGATTGCAGAGATAGAAACTCAAGGGCCGGTATTAGAAAACATCAACCTTACAGCCACAGAGGTATGCAAAGCGCTGATGGATTTAGATGTTCATAAAGCTACAGGTCTTGATGACATATCCCCTCATGTACTTAAAAAATGCACAAACTCAATATCAGTGGCACTAAGTATCATATTTAAAAAGTCACTGGAGTCAGGGGAGATTCCAAGATGCTGGAAACAAGCAAACGTGATACCTATCTTCAAAAAGGGAAGGAGGTATACGGCTCTGAACTATAGACCAGTTTCCTTGACCAGCATAGTTTGCAAAGTTAGGGAGAAACTACTAAGGAAACATATCTCTCTTCACTTGGAATCCTTCAGCTTTTTGTCAGTGAGGCAACATGGCTTCAGAGAAGGTAGATCAACAGTAACAAACTTATTAGAATTTTATGATGAGGTAAGCCGAATCTTACAGGAAAGAGAGGGCTGGGCAGATTGCATATTCCTAGACTTCCAGAAAACGTTTGACACTGTTTCGCATGGGAGACTTATTAGGAAGCTGCAAGCAATGGCTACAATAGGTGGAAATGTCTTGGAATGGATAAAAACTTACTTAGAAGGAAGTGAACAGAGGGTTAGAGTAAGACACTCAGTGTCTGCATGGAGAAGAGTTAGTAGTGGAGTTCCACAGGGTTCAGTTTTAGGGCTACTTGTGTTCCTTGTATATGTAAATGACCTACCAGAGTCTGTAAATTCATTCATGAATACGTTTGCAGATGATGCAAAGATTGTGAAGACAATAGGAAACGAGAACAATGGTAGAGAACTTCAGGAAGATCTAAATACTTTGCATGAGTGGTCAGAAAAGTGGCTAATGAAATTCAATACTTCAAAATGTAAGGTAATGAGAATGGGTACAAGTGCAAGAAGGCCCAAGCTTGACTACTCGGTGGCTGGAGTACAACTTCAAGAGACAGTAAATGAGAGAGATCTAGGAGTAAACATACTGGCAGATTTGTCTCCAGAAATACATATAAATGGCATAGTAAGGGCAGCATATGCATTCTTATCAAATGTAAGGGTAGCCTTCAGGCACATGGACAAGGGAATGTTCAGAAATATTTATGGAACCTATGTGAGGCCAAAACTCGAATATGCAGGCCCCTTTTGGAATCCGCACTTGAAAAAGCACATAGCTAAGCTTGAAAAAGTTCAAAGACATGTCACGAAACTGGTGCCAGAAATACGTAATCTCAGTTATGATGAGAGGCTGAGGGAATTAGACTTACCATCACTCGAAGCTAGAAGATTGAGGGGGATATGGTGACGGTCTTTAATTTCCTTCATGGTTATGATAGAGTGGATAGGGATCGATATTTTGATATGGTAGGCTCTAGTACTAGAGGTCATAGTTTGAAGCTTGGTAAGAAAACTTGTTTGCAGGATGTAAGGAAATACTTTTTCAGTGTAAGAGTAGTTGATAATTGGAATTGGCTAAGCGAGGAGGTAGTTAATGCTATCTCAAACCATAGTTTTAAGGACAGGTATGATAAGTATCACTAAGTATAAAATGGAACCGTTCGGGAGACGGGAAGATACGAGCTTTGGGCTCTTTCTCGTAAACACAATTAGGTAATTATATATATATATATATATATATATATATATATATATATATATATATATATATATATATATATATATATATATATATATATATATATATATATATATATATATATATATATATATATATATATATATATATATATATATATATATATATATATATATATATATATATATATATTTTGTGTGTGTGTGTGTGTGTGTGTGTGTGTGTGTGTGTGTTCTAGTTAGGGGTCTGTAAAATATAAATATAAAAGAATGACTCACGTAAATTACAAGACTTTTCTACCACATGAAAGTCGACAATCTCAGGGTGACTGGTAGACTTAGAGGAGGAAAACAAATCGTCCGAATTCAATCGTTTTTATTTATTCAATTTCATTGTATTAATGATTCTAGCTACACGTATAAAAATGATTCTTACAGAGTCAGTTTATATTTCTTTGTAAATTAATTGATAAATACAATTATCTTTCCAATATATATATATGCATACATATACCTTGGCTGTTTCCCCCTTTAATTGGGGGGTAGCCGGCATCAAAAAAGGAATATATATATATATATATATATATATATATATATATATATATATATATATATATATATATATATATATATATATATATATATAGAGAGAGAGAGAGAGAGAGAGAGAGAGAGAGAGAGAGAGAGAGAGAGAGAGAGAGAGAGTATTAATACGTATTAAAGTCATAACAATAGTTTCGAATAATTCATCTAGTGACAGTTTATCCAAGAGTGAGAATTAGAGAAGTGATAATACATTTATCTTTGCGATTAGTATTCATTTCTTATCTTTGGACACCTTGGAATGAGAAGCGGTCATCTTGTGGATACTACAGCGTCATGTTGAAAGCATATTTAATAGTAATTTTTGCTGTAGGAGCCGCATTGGGAGCCGTAAGAAATGTAAGTTAAATAAGTTAATGATAAATGTTAAATGCTTAGTTTCACACTCCCCATGTAGGAAAAAAAGTTGAAAAGACAGTCTGATAATTCAAGGTTATTTGTGATACGAATTGTAATTGAAGTTTAAGATTAGTTTTATGCACTCGTCCATAACTCAAATTTCATTTGGGTAAGGTTAGAGTAGGTTTGGTTAAGTGAGTTTGGTTAAGTTAGAAGGGGTGCAAAAAACGACTCATAATATTTTTTTACAACTGTGGCCGCCCCAATTTAGAATGCCTTTTGGGAATATTTTTTTTTTTTACAATTGCACTGTCGTATAGTTGTTCTCTATACTAAACTTATAGCGTGCAAGGTGATAACAGATATGTACAGATTGACTAACATTTAGTTTATTTAGTTATACACTTATTCTACACCTCAGTGCTCCCTGCCCCCTTAAGGTAAAATCTAAGACCTTATCCGTGCCCTGTACAATGGCTAACTGCTCGACACTCACTGCTTCTAACTTTTTTGTCTCGCCAAGATGGCAGGGCGTGGTATGCTTGGACAGCCTCACCCATTAGGCTTCAAGAGAAAAGGATGTTACCGCCCATTACATGTAGTGTTAGAGGCATGGCTATAAGAAGGCAAATTGGACACAAGGAGTGCCTATATGTGTATTTTCACAGATTCATGTACATGTACATGTAGATATTGGTCTTCGGTTCTCGTGGGAACGACCCAAAACTGTGTGACATTTCTGACCTGCGTTGGTAATTGGCGCCGAGGTGTGAAAGGCCTATGGGTTGAACCATAGATCATTTGTCATCTCTCTGTAAACACACATCCTGCCCAGAAAACCATACTGGAAATATCAGTCACGCCAGTTGAGCACCCTTGACACCACGTGGGCTATGTTCTGTTACTCTTCTTAATTAAAATTTCTTTACGACACTCTCCACCACCACCCTGAAATGTCCCATTTCAGACGAAGCAATATACATTTTAGAGAGTGTTATATTTGTTAATTATAATTATTTCAGAAATAAAAGGGACAGAATTATCTAATCTGATGACTTAAGACATGCAGTTTCATATAATTATCGAAACAGAACTCTCTCCTTTCTTACATCTCAAAGTTTCACATAATTATCTAAATAGAGTACTTTCTGTTTTACATCTCAAAGTTTCACATATTAATCTAAATAGAATACTTTCTAATTTACATCTCAAAGTTTCACACAATTATCTAATTAGAATACTTTCTGTTTTACATCTCAAAGTTCCACATAATTATCTAAACAGAATACAGTACTTTCTGTTTTACATCTCAAAGTTTCACATAATTATCTAAATATAATACTTCCTGTTTTGCATCTCAAAGTTCCTCATTATTATCTAAATAGAATACTTTCTGTTTTATATCTCAAAGTTTCACATAATTATCTGAATGGATTCTATATAAAAAATTTTCCTATGTTCCTTAATCCTTACTAAAGTTTCCTGAAAGAAATTCCATTGTCAAGGGACTTAATATATATAGAACATGTGATTTCTGAAAAATACAAACAATAGAAAAATATGTTTCTTACAATAAGCATTCTAATTAAAGAAAAAAAATAAAAATTATCAAAATTAAGTATTCACAATTACAATATATCGTTACTAATGAGTGACACAATGATTATTAGTTATTTCAGTAAAGAGAAGATAAACATTTATATCTGAAAACAATTCAGTACTAGTTTTAAAGAGAAAATAATTAAAAATGGTTATAATACCCAATTAATATAAAATACAGTTGGTAAGTGACAATTATATCTACAAAAGTTTATCAATAAAAAACGATTATCATAGTATTAAATCAAAATACAAGCACTGTTGATGAATGTACATAGTTTCTCATATATCTATATATTACTTCTAGGGGAGGCATTGAGGCTTTCTTAACTTATATCTTAAAAGCTAAAGAAAAGACATTTTTTCTATGTTCCTGTGTGATGCCCATCTAAAATCTTTCAAAGACCGTGGGGAATTTTGTTCGTTTCCCCCTGGTCTTATTTTACTATGTTCATGTTTTTTTTTTTTCACGGCACGAGATGCACTGGCATAAATTTCCTGTATCTTCACGGTAATTTAGGCATGGAATCTTACTAAGCTGCCACCAATGTCGTATAGATGTTCTCTATACTAAACTTATAGCATGTGAGGTGATAACAGATATGCACAGACTGATAAACATGTAGTTTCTTTAGATATACTGTACACTTATTCTACACCTCAATGCTCCATGCCCTCTTAAGGTAAAATGTAAGACCTTACTCGTGCCCTGTGCAATGGCTAACTGCTTGACACTCTCACTGCTTCTGACTTTTTTGTCTCACCAAGAGCACAGGGCATGGTATGCTTGGACAGCCTCACCCAATAGGCTTCTAGAGAAAAGGGGGTTACCGCCCATTACATGTATTGTTAGGGGCGTGGCTATAAGAAGGCCAATTGGACACAAGGAGTGCCTATATGTGTATTTTCACAGATGCATGTAGATTTGTACTTGTTGATATTGGTCTTCGGCTCTCGTTGGAACGACCCAAAACTGTGTGACATTTCTGACCTCCATCGGCAATTGGCACCGAGGTGTGAGAGGGCTATGGGTTGAACCATAGATCTTCGTCATCTCTCTGTAGGCACACATCCTGCCCAGAAAACCATGCTGGAAATATCAGTCACGCCACTTGAGCACCCCTGACACTACGTGGGCTATGTTCTGTTACACTTCTTAATTAAAATTTCTTTATGACAGCACCCGTCTCAGTTTGGAAGTGAAAACTATATTTTCCCTGTGGTTTCTGATGTGTTTTGAATTGACCTTCAACTTAAAACCCGTCGAAATATATGCTAATCTAACCAAACCTAGCCTAACAACTATAGTACATTACGATATTTTTCCTGTGTTTTGATTATGCTTTTGAATTAATTTGAGCTTGATAATTGTCGTAAATTGCAATTTTTTAAAATTAGCCTATATTTTCCGACGGTTTCAGAGTCATATTTATTAAAACATAAAAAATAGGTAACAATAATTTTCACATACCTACTGAGATGGGCATAGTTGTAAAAATTTACCAAAATTTTTACCAGAATTATCAAATATACTAAAAAAAAATTCCTAAATGGGAATAAAGTAAGCTACCTAACCTAATCAAACTTGATATAATAATATATATAGCTAATGTAATAATTTTCTATCAAGGGGTGTGAATGTAATTATTTCTAGATAAGAATTAATCATGAATATGTGTGACTTACCAAAGTAACAGTTTTCCAGGAGTGCTTGATGTGAGCTAAGACATATATGTTAAAGAGTTACTATTTGATTAGGTTTGAATACAAATTATGGAGGGATGCATAAAACTAATCATAACCATATTTTTTCATGGAGATTTTTCCCACCCGGAGCTGTCAAGGAAATCATTTATCAGTAATAGGTTAGGTTTGGCTATGTTTTTACAACTTTATTTATGAACGAATTAATAATTTAGGATTTTTTACACACTGACTTTATATGATTGTCAAATCTGGTCTGATTCTATATTATTTCAGATTTTCCAGGGTCTGTAATTGCATCTCAACATCTTTACAGATATTGCTGTAGTTAATGGATGTTATTAGAGCTTGATGTCTTCCTCAGTATCTGTAGTCTTATATATTCTAACTTGACCTAATCTAACTATCTTGTCGTATGGTTTATTTTATTATTTTTTTTAAATAGGAATATAATCAAATGAAATGTTGGCTAGGTTAGGTAT
>JAXCGZ010013403.1:2500-5000 GCA_037179515.1 Halocaridina rubra | reverse complement strand
GTGTTACGAGGCCTCGGCAGTATGGGAGGGATGTAACTCATCAGAGCAGCGATGGAAGTAGTAGCGACAGAAAAGAGAAAAGGCTGATACCTTATGGTGATGAGATGGAGAACCCAGATTGAAAGTAAGAGAAGGGTCACTGCAAAGGATGACTGCCTTAGATTCAACTCTTTCAAAGAAATATATGTAAGAAGTACCCTAGATGTGCGACCAATATTCTAAACAAGGACGGATAAGACCTTTATAGATTTAAGTAACTACAAAAGAGGAAACAGTTATGACGAAAACGAAACAGAATCTCCAATAATTTGGATTAAGATTTAGAAATTTGGATTATATGACTCCTTCAAAGCAAGTTAGATGCTACCTGGATTCCTAATATGTTAATAGAATTACCAAGGTAAATATCGATAGTTCCAATTGGGTTGGGGAATTAAGGCTGGATACCCCTAAAAAACACCCTGAGGTGGGTTGGATCTCGTTTCTTTCTACTTCCAAGTCGAGTACTATGACCATTATGCTACCGCGGTCCCCTTACCTGGGTGTAGAGGGTATGAAAAATTCAGTGACTGTAAGGAGAGAGAGAGAGAGAGAGAGAGAGAGAGAGAGAGAGAGAGAGAGAGAGAGAGAGAGAGAGAGAGAGAGAGAGAGAGAGAGAGAGAGCGTTGCCAATTAATTTCAAAATTTGCATATACGCTGATTATTAAAGGCAGTTACAAAGAAGAAGAAGAAGAAGAAGAAGAGAAGAAGAAGAGAAGAAGAAGAAGAAGAGAAGAAGAAGAAGAAGAAGAAGAAGAGAAGAAGAAGAAGAAGAAGAAGAAGAAGAAGAAGAAGAAGAAGAAGAAGAAGAAGAAGAAGAAGAAGAAGAAGAAGAAGAAGAAGAAGAAGAAGAAGAGAGAGCAATTAAACAAAAGTGTCATGCCTGCTGTAAATATGACGCTGTAGTTCAGTGGTATAGCGCACGAGTCGGGAAGCCACTTCTTGTGGCTCAATCTCACCGCTGGGCGTTAGGAAGGGTATTCAGCTTTAATTCCCCAGCTCTAACCTGTCTGTATCCACCCCTACAATGGGTATTAATACTAAAAAATCAAACGGTAAGATAAAAATATATGGGAAATAAGACAAATATATTGATCTCAAAGAAACATGAAATTAAGAATTATTAAAATTCATGATCTCAGTCACCGGGGCTCAAGCGGTAGCGTCCGCGACTTTGAGGCGTCAGGTCGAAGGTTGGCGCCCCGTCACGGTCTGAGGTTAGCAAGGGCATGCACTCAGGGTAACGATTACATCTGCCAAAACAAGTCCTTCGCAAGGAGTCAACCGTCCTAGCCCTTGGTAAAAAAGGGTGTCTGTGACTTAAAATCTTAACAACATTAAAATTCATGATCTCGAGAAGAAAAAGATTCTTATTTCGAAATATTTCAAAAAAGTAAAACATATGTCGCTACATAACTCGTTCAAATCAAGTCACTCGTTTGAATTATTCATTAAGAGAATCAACCATTCGAAATACAAAAATAAATATGTAAACAGTTTTAAACGATATTATTATTTATTCACACACTAATTGCAAGATGCATTTAACATAGTCTGAACTTATCAACAATCGTACTCCAAAATTTATTATTATTATTATTATTATTATTATTATTATTATTATTATTATTATTATTATTATTATTATTATTATTATTATTATTATTATTATCATTATCATTATTATCATTATTATCATTATTATATATTAGTATTATTATTATTAATATCATTATAATTATTATTATTATTATTATTATTGCTATTATTATTATTATTATTATTATTATTATTATTATTATTATTATTATTATTATTATTATTATTATTATTATTATTATTATTATTATTATTATTATTATTATTATTATTATTATTATTATTATTATTATCATTATTAGTAGTAGTAGTATTATTATTATTATTATTATTATTATTATTATTATTATTATTATTATAACTATTATTATTATTATTATTATTATCATTACCATTACTATTACTATCACTACTACTACTATTACCACTACTACTGCTACTCACTACTACTACTACTAACTACTACTACTACTACTACTATTACTACTACTACTCCTGCTGCTATTAACACTAATACTACTACCTTAAGGGGTGGAGGGATTGAGAGGCGGTATGCGCTAGGACGATGAAAGTGGACATTCCATAAACAAGAAGTGTGTGACAAATTTTCCTATAAATTTCTAATGACATTACCCATAATTACAGCTCGAGTATCCTGATGATACCTAGTTTAGTCATAACCCAATTTCCTCTGCTTAGGTCATTAACATGTAGTAGGTTGGCCAATGGCACCACCCGCTCGTTACGATACTACAGCTGAAGGTTTTTTGAACTTAATTAGGTCTGTCAAGGACAGTTTGATGTTAAGTCTTCCTTCAGTTACGGTTCTTTTTCTATGCCTACAGCTACACTGAATATTCTT
>JAXCGZ010013402.1:92500-112251 GCA_037179515.1 Halocaridina rubra | reverse complement strand
GTGATGCTTCCATCCGCTCTCTTTAGCCTTAAAACCTGTTCTTTTACCTTCAGTTTTCCTCTGATAAAGCTGTGGAAAAGTTTGGGATTTTCTTTAGCCTTCCTGGTGATGTCCCTCTCATAATCTCTCTCTGCCTCTCTCCTTTTACTTAGGTAGTCATTTCTTGCTCTTTTGTAGGTTTGCCAGGCATTTATGTTTTTTCTCCTCCTATACCTTTTCCAGCATTTGTCTCTCCACTCCTTAGCTCTTTTACACCCATTATCGAACCATTTCTCTCTGGCATGAATTACACCTACTTTGGTGACAGGTATGCAGCAATCTACTATCTTCCCATATTTCTCACAAAAGATGTCATACATTTCTTGTACAGATTTGTTGTAAAATAAGGTTCTCCAGTCAATAACTGCAAAAAGCTCATTCATTTTGATGTAATCTCCTTTCGGATAGTTCCTCCTCATGTCCTCAGTGCCTCTACTCTCAGGAAGAATGTCTTCAATGATATACTCCATCAACAACACACAGTGGTCACTCTTTCCAATTGGTGGTTCATACTCAATATTTTCAATATCCAACACATTATCTGTGAACACTAGATCAAGTAGTGATGGCTCATCCCCACCCCTGGCTCTTGTTGGTTCCATTACATGTTGGTGTAGGAAATTCCCTTGTACGCAATCTAGGAATCTTGCCCCAAATGAGTCCTCACCACTGTGTGGGTCAAGATTTATCCAATCTATCTCTTTATGATTAAAGTCTCCCATAATCAAAATCCTACATTTTTTCTCCCGCGCCATGTTAACAACTGAGTTTATGACTTCAATCGTACCTATATGACTTTCCTCATAAATTTCAAGCCTATTTTGGTTCCTTGGTGGGTTGTATACAACAGTTATTATAATGCTCTCTGACCCAGTATTTATGCGAGCAACAAGAAATTCCTTGAACTCACTTTCTATAGCCAAGTTTATTTCTTCAACTTGAATCTTTTCACTTATGAGCAGTGCTATCCCTCCACCAGTCCTCTCAGATCTTTCAACCCTTAGTATTCTGAAGCCCTTAGGAAAAACTGTGACACTGTTTATGTCCTCACTCAACTTAGTCTCTGTAATTGCTACTATATCTGCCTTACTGTTGTGAATCCTATCTTTTAATTCTACTGCCTTACCAGCTAATCCATCAGCATTTGTGTATAACAATCTTAATGAGGCCCCATCCCCTGATCTTCTGTCATTATCTTCTTTATCTTCCCTTTGTCTGGAAGAACTCTGTAACGAAAATTTTTCTTCTCTTCTTCATTTCTCTCATCATTTAACCTTCTTGCCTCTTGCAACAAGTTTTTGATCTTTCCCATCTCTTCCTGTGTTCTGTATCGTCTAATGAACACTTCTTTGCATTCTTGAAGGTCTTTTAGACTTTTTTTTCTCAACAATGTGTGTGATTACCTAATTGTGATTACCTAATTGTGTTTACGGGAAAGAGCCCAAAGCTCGTATCTTCCCGTCTCCTGATCGGTTCCATTTTTAGACTTAGTGATACTTATCATACCTGTCCTTAAAACTATGGATTGAGGTAGCATTAACTACCTCCTCGCTTAGCGAATTCCAATTATCAACTACTCTTACACTGAAAAAGTATTTCCTTACATCCTGCAAACAAGTTTTCTTCCGAAGCTTCAAACTATGACCTCTAGTTCTAGAGCCAGCCATATCGAAATATCGATCCCTATCCACTCTATCATAACCATGAAGGAATTTAAAGACTGTCACCATATCCCCCCTTACTCTTCTAGCTTCGAGTGATGGCAAGTCTAATTCCCTCAGCCTCTCATCATAACCGAGATTGCGTATTTCTGGCACCAGTTTCGTGGCATGTCTTTGAACTTTTTCAAGCTTAGCTATGTGCTTTTTCAAGTGCGGATTCCAAAAGGGGGCTGCATATTCGAGTTTTGGCCTCACATAGGTTACATAAATATTTCTGAACATTTCCTTGTCCATGTGCCTGAAGGCTACCCTTACATTTGATAAGAATGCATATGCTGCCCTTACTACGCCATTTATATGTATTTCTGGAGACAAATCTGCCAATATGTTTACTCCTAGATCTCTCTCATTTTCTGTCTCCTGAAGCTGTACTCCAGCCACCGAGTAGTCAAGCTTGGGCCTTCTTGCACTTGTACCCATTCTCATTACCTTACATTTTGAGGTATTGAATTTCATTAGCCACTTTTCTGACCACTCATGCAGATTATTTAGATCCTCCTGAAGTTCTCTACCATTGTTCTCGTTTTTTACTTTCTTCACAATCTTTGCATCATCTGCAAACATATTCATGAATGAATTTACAGACTCTGGTAGGTCATTTACATATACAAGGAACAAAAGTGGCCCTAAAACTGAACCCTGTGGAACTCCACTACTAACTCTTCTCCATTCAGACACTGAGTGTCTTACTCTAACCCTCTGTTCCCTTCCTTCTAAGTAAGTTTTTATCCATTCCAAGACATTTCCACCTATTCTAGCCATTGATTGCAGCTTCCTAATAAGTCTCCCATGTGGAACAGTGTCAAACGCTTTCTGGAAGTCTAGGAATATGCAATCTGCCCAACCCTCTCTTTCCTGTAAGATTTGGCTTACCTCATCATAAAATTCTAATAAGTTTGTTACTGTTGATCTTCCTTCTCTGAAGCCATGTTGCCTCACTGACAAAAAGTTGAAGGATTCCAAGTGAAGAGAGATATGTTTCCTTAGTAGTTTCTCCATAAGTTTGCAAACTATGCTGGTCAAGGAAACTGGTCTATAGTTCAGAGCCGTATCCCTCCTTCCCTTTTTGAAGATAGGTATCACATTTGCTTGTTTCCAGCATCTTGGAATCTCCCCCGACTCCAATGACTCCTTAAATATGATACTTAGTGCCACTGATATTGTGTTTGCGCATTTTTTAAGCACATGAGGGGATATGTCATCAGGACCTGTAGCTTTATGAACATCTAAATCCATCAGCGCCTTGCATACCTCTGTGGCTGTAAGGTTGATGTTCTCTAATACCGGCCCTTGAGCTTCTATCACTGCAATCTGAGGGGGTGGGGTATTTTCTACTGTAAATACTGACTGAAACTCCTTGTTCAATTCTTTGCAGATCTCTTCGTCCGTCTCAGTGATGCTTCCATCCGCTCTCTTTAGCCTTAAAACCTGTTCTTTTACCTTCAGTTTTCCTCTGATAAAGCTGTGGAAAAGCTTGGGATTTTCTTTAGCCTTCATGGTGATGTCCCTCTCATAATCTTTCTCTGCCTCTCTCCTTTTACTTAGGTAGTCATTTCTTGCTCTTTTGTAGGTTTGCCAGGCATTTATGTTTTTTCTCCTCCTATACCTTTTCCAGCATTTGTCTCTCCACTCCTTAGCTCTTTTACACCCATTATCGAACCATTTCTCTCTGGCATGAATTACACCTACTTTGGTGACAGGTATGCAGCAATCTACTATCTTCCCATATTTCTCACAAAAGATGTCATACATTTCTTGTACAGATTTGTTGTAAAATAAGGTTCTCCAGTCAATAACTGCAAAAAGCTCATTCATTTTGATGTAATCTCCTTTCTGATAGTTCCTCCTCATGTCCTCAGTGCCTCTACTCTCAGGAAGAATGTCTTCAATGATATACTCCATCAACAACACACAGTGGTCACTCTTTCCAATTGGTGGTTCATACTCAATATTTTCAATATCCAACACATTATCTGTGAACACCAGATCAAGTAGTGATGGCTCATCCCCACCCCTGGCTCTTGTTGGTTCCATTACATGTTGGTGTAGGAAATTCCCTTGTACACAATCTAGGAATCTTGCCCCAAAGGAGTCCTCACCACTGTGTGGGTCAAGATTTATCCAATCTATCTCTTTATGATTAAAGTCTCCCATAATCAAAATCCTACATTTTTTCTCCCGCGCCATGTAAACAACTGAGTTTATGACTTCAATCGTACCTATATGACTTTCCTCATAAATTTCAAGCCTATTTTGGTTCCTTGGTGGGTTGTATACAACAGTTATTATAATGCTCTCTGACCCAGTATTTATGCGAGCAACAAGAAATTCCCTGAACTCACTTTCTATAGCCAAGTTTATCTCTTCAGCTTGAATCCTCTCACTTATGAGCAGTGCTATCCCTCCACCAGTCCTCTCAGATCTTTCGACCCTTAGTATTCTGAAGCCCTTAGGAAAAACTGTGACACTGTTTATGTCCTCACTCAACTTAGTCTCTGTAATTGCTACTATATCTGCCTTACTGTTGTGAATCCTATCTTTTAATTCTACTGCCTTACCAGCTAATCCATCAGCATTTGTGTATAACAATCTTAATGAGGCCCCATCCCCTGATCTTCTGTCATTATCTTCTTTATCTCCCCTTTGTCTGGAAGTATTCCGTAACGAAAATTTTTCTTCTCTTCCTCATTTCTTTCATCATTTAACCTTCTTGCCTCTTGCAACAAGTTTTTGATCTTTCCCATCTCTTCCTGTGTTCTGTATCGTCTAATGAACACTTCTTTGCATTCTTGAAGGTCTTTTAGACTTTTTTTTCTCAACAATATTTCCCTACATGTCTCCCCTCTCTCAAAGGTTACTTTTGTTGGTCTCGGCTTTCCTTCCCTCGAATATTTACCTAGTTGGTGTATGTTTACAATATCCTCAGGACCACATACTACTCCAAGCTTTCTTATCAGGTCTACAACCCTAGCTTTATTTTCTTCAAGTCTCCCCTGCCATGTTGGCTCCTGGGATTCACTTATGCCTGAGATTACCACTGTCTTCTCCTTATCAAGTGCCTGTCTGATGAGTGGGTTTGCCCTTTCCATCACAACGTCTTTCATTTTTTCGATTACTGTCTCTTTATAATCAACTGTTTGTATGTTTTCCAGTGCCACCACCTTTACAGCCTCTTTTACTGCCACATTCCCCTTTAGTGCATCAGCAAAGGACGTTTTCATGGCATCATTTTCCATATTCAGCTCCTGGAACTCTTTTCTGAACTGTTCAATGTTTTCCTTAATCTGAACATTCCAAGCAGCAATCTCGTCTCTCTCAGAAGATAGCAGTGAACTAACATCTAATTCCTTTAGGTTGTCATTTAGCTGTTTGTTTTTATCTTCTTGATTAGAAATTCTAGATTCTAGTTGACTCTTTTCCCCTTCCAGCTTCTTTATTCTTTTTTCTAGTTCCTTTCTCTCCTGCCCTTGTGCTTTATTTGCTTCCTCCAAAGATCTTATTTGTTCTCTGAGTGTTTCATTCTCTTTCATTTCTCCATCCATATTCCGAATTTTATCATCAAGGCTTGTAACCATTTCCTCTAACTTCTTGATTCTCTGTTTAAGTCCTCTGATGACTACCCCTTCTCCCGACCCATGGGTGGGAGAGGTTTGGGACAGAGATGGCTTCATTTTTATGTTCTCCCTCTCACAGAATATAGAAAGAAGACGAGAAAGAGGAAAAAAAAAAGAAAAGAGAAAAACTTCTAATTTACCTTCACACAGAATTTTTATATCTCCATATAAGTGCTATTTCGTGACTCAGTTTGCCTCCTTTCTGGTAACACACATCTTAACTTAAAAACTTGACCATGGTAATTTAAGTATAAAAAGAAAAAGAAAAACAAAAGTCAAACCTGAAGGAAAATTCGAATTTGTGTTCGAGGTGGCACCCACCTGTTTCTGTTATATATTCTTCCTAACTGATAAACTGACTTGCTAACCAAGATATGTTATCACGGGATTTAGACTTTACATTTAACTCAATATATATACAAAATAACAAAATAGCAAACGAGAAAGCTAAAAGAAAAGCAAAAAAAATGAAGAAAATAGGACTGCTGTACTACTTGGCAACTTAACTCAGTACTGTTGACAGGTGGGTATTTGGTAATTTTTTTTTTCTTTTATTATTCAATTTTTTCGTGTATCAAACTAACTAACTAGTTAATATAAATGGGAAGGATACTGTTTTTAACAATATATAGAACCACAGGATCAGGTAAAACGGCTTAAGAGCTTTCCCCAGTTTACACAAAAAATTAGGTAATGTGGTGTGAGGCTCCACGTCTGGCAACTCTTCTAGATTTCCCTCAAGGCAGAGTCTGGACGGCAGCTTCTCTCTCTTCCTCACGAAAAAGTTCTCAAATTTTTTCCTTTAATATGAACAGTCTCGTCTTACAACAAATATTAGTTTTTGTACTCACAATACTCTGCAGGAGGATTTCAGATTTTTGGAAATTATGGTAAAGTTTTCCACTAAGCACTTTAGTCACTGGAAAGTTTAAATTTTAAGAGGAGCGATTGTGTGAGTGGATTGTGTTTGACTAAGTGTATGTATGTATGTGTGTGTGTGTGTGTGTGTGTGTGTGTGTGTGTGTGTGTGTGTGTGTGTGTGTGTGTGTGTGTGTGTGTGTGTGTGTGTGCGCGCGCGCGTTTATGTAGATAACATGTCAGTGGATATTGAAATGTTATTGCATGATGCAAGCAGTTTGTTCAATATTAATTTTTCGTCACTGGAATGTTCATATCTCTAGCTAAATAAATGACAATACTGGATTTGGTTGATGCAAGAGTTGCAGTCAAAAAATAAATGCACACACACATACGCACACGGACACACACACACACACACACACACACACACACACACACACACACACATACATGATCAAAATAAAATATAAATATAAATAATACACAATATTCTCGAAAAACATGTATCATAGAACGGACAGTATTAATTAATATCAAAGTTGTATTTGTGATTATAACAGTATATTAATTATATCACTGTTGCATTGTGATAATACACATACACAGACACACACACACACAGAGTAGTTGATAATTGGAATTTGCTAAGCGAGGAGGTAGTTAATGCTATCTCAATCAATAGTTTTAAGGACAGGTATGATAAGTATCACTAAGTAAAAAATGGAACCGATCAAGAGACGGGAAGATACGAGCTTTGGGCTCTTTCCCGTAAACACAATTAGGTAATCACAATTAGGTAATCACACACAAACCTCAGGTAAAACAATTTCAGGTAAATATTAAAACATAGCGAAAAGGGAAAAGTTCTCGCAAGTAATGGCCTCAATATAATATGCAGATTTTTATCAACTGTAATAGCGTGGTGAGTATGATGCTTGCCTGAACAAGAGACTAGCAACGCAGGTTCTGTTCTCCTCGTGATCAATATGTTCTTAGTAAATAACAGAGTATTATTAACTTCAAGATTTCATTATACACACACATACACACACGCACACACACACACACACACACACACACACACACACACACACACACACATACACACACACAATACTTTTTCAGTGTAAGAGTAGTTGATAATTGGAATTGGCTAAGCGAGGAGGTAGTTAATGCTATCTCAATCCATAGTTTTAAGGACAGGTATGATAAGTATCACTAAGTATAAAATGGAACCGATCAGGAGACGGGAAGATACGAGCTTTGGGCTCTTTCCCGTAAACAAAATTAGGTAAAAAAAAAATTAGGTAATCACACAAACTATGCCAAAATATGACAATAAAACTGTGGTAGGTACGAAGAGGAATCACATGGAAAATAAGAAGAAGAAGAAGAATCTCTAAAATTTCACAGCCGATGTAAACAAATAAAGCATGAGCCAAGTTAGGGAGCAAAGAACGAAGGTTATAATGATGTTGATACTCAAGTGATGAGACCAAAAATAAAATTAAAAAGATATGATCATGACAAGGGCAAAATTGTCATTTTCTTCTAGTTGACTTCAATTATATTATTCTTTCACCCATCTTAGCTAATTGGGGGATAATGGGTTACAACAGTTACCCCCCAACACCACCAAACTAGTGCATTGAATTGCCTTCTGGTGAGTGGATCTGTGTGCTTTGACTTGGCCAGCCCTCCTTCACAAAAGGGATTACAGCTAAAGTTTATGTACGTATATTATTTTCCTATAGTTATCGTCTATCAAATGTAGTCACCGTGGCTCAAACGGTAGCGTCCGCGACTCTGAGGCGTCAGGTCGAGGGTTCGCGCCCCGTCACGGGCTGAGGTTAGCAAGGGCATGCACTCAGGGTAACGATAACATCTGCCAAAACAAGTCCTTCGCAAGAAGGCAACCGTCCTAGCCTTTGGTAGAAAAGGGAGTCCGTGACGTAAAACCGGAACAACAAAACAACAAGTTATCGTATATCAAATAATTCATTTTTTTTCTATTTATAACATTATCTATTAATTCTCTAATTTAATTATATTTTTTTAAATAATTATTTTTGTTTATTTTCATTCCCAAATTCTCGCAAATAACCAGGAATTTCTCTCTGAGAAATATTCCCAATTATCGTTTATTCCTAAAAGTTATTTTCTTCTTCTTCTTCTTCTTCTTCTTCTTCTTCTTCTTCTTCTTCTTCTTCTTCTTCTTCTTCTACTTCTTCTTCTTCTTCTTCTTCTCTTCTTCTTCTTCTTCTTCTTCTTCTTCTTCTCCTTCTTCTCTTCTTCTTCTCCTTCTTCTTCTTCTTCTTCTTCTTCTTCTTCTTCTTCTTCTTCTTCTACGTCTTCTTCTTCTTCTCCATCTTCTTCTTCTTATTATTATTATTATTATCTCTCTCACTCTCTCTCTCTCTCTCTCTCTCTCTCTCTCTCTCTCTCTCTCTCTCTCTCTCTCTCTCTCTCTCTCTCTCTCTCTCTCTCTCTCTCTCTCTCTCTCTTTTACCGAAATCAAAAGCGAATCCAATTAGAAGCATCGAATACGAATCCGGAAAGATCATAACAAGAGAGAGAGAAAAAAATTCTGAACGAAAGTCAAAGCAAATAAATATGAAACAAAATGGGAAATAAAAATACATTTCACTTCCTCATCCTCGCATTTATTTGTGTTTCGTACATTTTGAATACGTTTCATTATTATTATTATTATTATTATTATTATTATTATTATCATTATATTATTATTATTATTATTATTATTATTATTATTATTATTATTATCATTGTTCCGGTTTTACGTCACGGATTCCCTTTTCAACCAAGGGCTAGGACGGTTTGCCTTCTTGCGAAGGACTTGATTTGGCAGATGTAATCGTTACCCTGAGTGCATGCCCTTGCTAACCTCAGACCGTGTCGGGGCGCGAACCCTCATCCTGCCGCTTCAGAGTCGCGGACGCTACCGGCTGAGCCACGGTGACTATTATTATTAGTAGTAGTAGTAGTAGTAGTAGTAGTAGTAGTAGTAGTAGTAGTAGTAGTAGTAGTAGTAGTAGTAGTAGTAGTAGTAGTAGTAGTAGTAGTAGTATCATCATTATTATTGTTGTCATTATTACTATTATTATTCTTCTCAAAAATTATTATTACTGTTATTATTATTATTATTATTATTATTATTATTATTATTATTATTATTATTATTATTATTTTATTATTATTATTATTATTATTATTATTAATATTATTATCATTATTTCTAGAAAGTAACTGCTATCTGCTTCATTTTTGCTTTGCTATAAGATACAAAATTTCGCAAAGAAAGAAGTAGCATTTTCTTTGTAAATGAATTCTTATAGCGATAATATATATATATATATATATATATATATATATATATATATATATATATATATATATATATATATATATATATATTTGACAGAGGCGTCTTTACAATTCGCAGAAAAAGACAATATATAAATATATAAATAAATAAATATAAAAAAACTTTCACACATTACAAAGGAACGTCTTACACCAAGTTCACAATACAAGAAAACTTCACAGACAACAAATATCATTTAAAAGAAAAGAATACATGGCAAAATTCTTAAAGATTAATAATAATAATAATAATAATAATAATAATAATAATAATAATAGTAATAAAAATGATAATGATAATAATAATAATGATAATAATAATAATAATGAAAATAATAATAATAATAATAAAAATGATAATAATAATAATAATAATAATAATAATAATAATAATAATAATAATAATAATAATAATAATAATAATAATAATAATAATAAATAATAAAAATAACAATAATAATAATAATAATAATAATAATAATAATAATAAAAATAATAATAATAATAATAATAATAATAATAATAATAATAATAATAATAATAATAATAATAATAATAATAATAATAAATAATAATAATAATAATAATGATAATAATAAATAACTTGAAAATATTCAATGCAAATACTGTAGGAATTATTCCGCCAGTTGTGTAAGAGGTTTATTTCCAACCGCAAAAGCCATGTGACTTACTGGATTCTTGTGATTGCTAGCAGTGGTAGAGGTGATTTGACATACATATGTGTGTGTGTGTGTGTGTGTGTGTGTGTGTGTGTGTGTGTGTGTGTGTGTGTGTGTGTGTGATAACCTAATTGTGATTACCTAATTGTGTTTACGGGAAAGAGCCCAAAGCTCGTATCTTCCCGTCTCCTGATCGGTTCCATTTTAGACTTAGTGATACTTATCGTACCTTTCCTTAAAACTATGGATTGAGATAGCATTAACTACCTCCTCGCTTAGCCAATTCCAATTATCAACTACTCTTACACTGAAAAAGTATTTCCTTACATCCTACAAAGAAGTTTTCTTACGAAGCTTCAAACTATGGCCTCTAGTTCTAGAGCCAGCCATATCAAAATATCGATCCCTATCCACTCTATCATAACCATGAAGGAATTTAAAGACTGTCACCATATCCCCCCTGTGTGGTGTGTGTGTGGTGTGTGTGTGTGTGTGTGTGTGTGTGTGTGTGTGTGTGGGGGGGCGTGCGTGATTACCTAATTGTGATTACCTAATTGTGTTTACGGGAAAGAGCCCAAAGCTCGTATCTTCACCTTCTCCTGATCGGTTCCATTTTAGACTTAGTGATACTTATCATACCTGTCCTTAAAACTATGGATTGAGATAGCATTAACTACCTCCTCGCTTAGCCAATTCCAATTATCAACTACTCTTACACTGAAAAAGTATTTCCTTACATCCTGCAAACAAGTTTTCTTACGAAGCTTCAAACTATGACCTCTAGTTCTAGAGCCAGCCATATCGAAATATCGATCCCTATCCACTCTATCATAACAATGAAGGAATTTAAAGACTGTCACCATATCCCCCCTTACTCTTCTAGCTTCGAGTGATGGTAAGTCTAATTCCCTCAGCCTCTCATCATAACTGAGATTGCGTATTTCTGACACCAGTTTCGTGGCATGTCTTTGAACTTTTTCAAGCTTAGCTATGTGCTTTTTCAAGTGCGGATTCCAAAAGGGGGCTGCATATTCGAGTTTTGGCCTCACATAGGTTACATAAATATTTCTGAACATTTCCTTGTCCATGTGCCTGAAGGCTACCCTTACATTTGATAAGAATGCATATGCTGCCCTTACTATGCCATTTATATGTATTTCTGGAGACAAATCTGCCAGTATGTTTACTCCTAGATCTCTCTCATTTTCTGTCTCTTGAAGTTGTACTCCAGCCACCGAGTAGTCAAGCTTGGGCCTTCTTGCACTTCTACCCATTCTCATTACCTTACATTTTGAAGTATTGAATTTCATTAGCCACTTTTCTGACCACTCATGCAGATTATTTAGATCCTCCTGAAGTTCTCTACCATTGTTCTCGTTTTTTACTTTCTTCACAATCTTTGCATCATCTGCAAACATATTCATGAATGAATTTACAGACTCTGGTAGGTTATTTACATATACAAGGAACAAAAGTGGCCCTAAAACTGAACCCTGTGGAACTCCACTACTAACTCTTCTCCATTCAGACACTGAGTGTCTTACTCTAACCCTCTGTTCCCTTCCTTCTAAGTAAGTTTTTATCCATTCCAAAACATTTCCACCTATTCTAGCCATTGATTGCAGCTTCCTAAAAAGTCTCCCATGTGGAACAGTGTCAAACGCTTTCTGGAAGTCTAGGAATATGCAATCTGCCCAGCCCTCTCTTTCCTGTGAGATTTGGCTTACCTCATCATAAAATTCTAATAAGTTTGTTACTGTTGATCTACCTTCTCTGAAGCCATGTTGCCTCACTGACAAAAAGTTGAAGGATTCCAAGTGAAGAGAGATATGTTTCCTTAGTAGTTTCTCCATAACTTTGCAAACTATGCTGGTCAAGGAAACTGGTCTATAGTTCAGAGCCGTATCCCTCCTTCCCTTTTTGAAGATAGGTATCACATTTGCTTGTTTCCAGCATCTTGGAATCTCCCCCGACTCCAGTGACTCCTTAAATATGATACTTAGTGCCACTGATATTGTGTTTGCGCATTTTTTAAGCACATGAGGGGATATGTCATCAGGACCTGTAGCTTTATGAACATCTAAATCCATCAGCGCTTTGCATACCTCTGTGGCTGTAAGGTTGATGTTCTCTAATACCGGCCCTTGAGCTTCTATCACTGCAATCTGAGGGGGTGGGGTATTTTCTACTGTAAATACTGACTGAAACTCCTTGTTCAATTCTTTGCAGATCTCTTCGTCCGTCTCAGTGATGCTTCCATCCGCTCTCTTTAGCCTTAAAACCTGTTCTTTTACCTTCAGTTTTCCTCTGATAAAGCTGTGGAAAAGCTTGGGATTTTCTTTAGCCTTCCTGGTGATGTCCCTCTCATAGTCTCTCTCTGCCTCTCTCCTTTTACTTAGGTAGTCATTTCTTGCTCTTTTGTAGGTTTGCCATGCATTTACGTTTTTTCTCCTCCTATACCTTTTCCAGCATTTGTCTCTCCACTCCTTAGCTCTTTTACACCCATTATCGAACCATTTCTCTCTGGCATGAATTACACCTACTTTGGTGACAGGTATGCAGCAATCTACTATCTTCCCATATTTCTCACAAAAGATGTCATACATTTCTTGTACAGATTTGTTGTAAAATAAGGTTCTCCAGTCAATAACTGCAAAAAGCTCATTCATTTTGATGTAATCTCCTTTCGGATAGTTCCTCCTCATGTCCTCAGTGCCTCTATTCTCAGGAAGAATATCTTCACTGATATACTCCATCAACAACACACAGTGGTCACTCTTTCCAATTGGTGGTTCATACTCAATTTTTTCAATATCCAACACATTATCTGTGAACACTAGATCAAGTAGTGATGGTTGTGTGTGTGTGTGTGTGTGTGTGTGTGTGTGTGTGTGTGTGTGTGTGTGTGTGTGTGTGTGTGTGTGTGTGCGTGCGTGCGTGCGTGCGTGCGTGCGTGCGTGCGTGTGTGTGTGTGTGTGTGTGTGTGTGTGTGCGTGCGTGCGTGCGTGCGTGCGTGCGTGCGTGCGTGCGTGCGTGCGTGCGTGCGTGCGTGCGTGTGTGTGTGTGTGTGTATAAAAGCAAATATCCGTTGTATTCTTATGGGAATAAAATATGTAAGAATTACAGTAGAGTTAGGATTCTCATTGTTCAAGAAACGCATACATGCATACATACACACACACACACACACACACACACACACACACACACACACACACACACACACACACACACACACACACACTAATTACTCAATCTTCCCCAATACATCTCAATATTCACTTTAAAATAAATGGATGAAAAATTAAAATGTTATACATTCTGTTCACCAAATTATCAAATTGAATTCAAAAATACTTTTTCTCTTTAAACTGCTAAACATAGATTGGTTCATGAAAGATTCAACAGAGCAAATAATTCAAATATAACAATATTACAATATAGACTTACCTTGCCTGGACCGTACATCAGAACCTGCAAAATGTGAGAAAATATTGTGAGATTTTGTGTAGAGAACAGGACAGTTTCATTTCAGTTTAAAAGTTTTACTTAAAAATGAAAATGGAAAGTTAGAAATAGCAATTAAAAATAAATTCCTATAATGTGTAATAGGTACAGCAGAAAATGGTATAGTATAATAGTGTGTGTGTGTGTGTGTGTGTGTGTGTGTGTGTGTGTGTGTGTGTGTGTGTGTGTGTGTGTGTGTGTGTGTGTGTGTGTGTGTGTATGCATGTATGTATGTATGTATGTATATATGTATATATGTATGTATGTATGTATGTATGTATGTATGTATGTATGTATGTATGTATGTATGTATGTATGTATGTATGTATGTATGTATGTATGTATGTATGAATGAATGAATGTCTGTATGTATGTATGTATGTATGTATGTATGTATGTATGTATGTATGTATGTATGTATGTATGTATGTATGTATGTGATCAAATAAACACATTAATATATGTGAAAACATGAAACATATTCTTACCCTAGTCGGGATTAGAAACTAAGACACATTAAGTGTGCCAAGGCACTATACACACACACACACACACACACACACACACACACACACACACACACACACACACACACACACACACACACACACACATATGCATTCTTATCAAATGTAAGGGTAGCCTTCAGGCACATGGACAAGGAAATGTTCAGAAATATTTATGTAACCTATGTGAGGCCAAAACTCGAATATGCAGCCCCCTTTTGGAATCCGCACTTCAAAAAGCACATAGCTAAGCTTGAAAAAGTTCAAAGACATGCCACGAAACTGGTGCCAGAAATACGCAATCTCAGTTATGATGAGAGGCTGAGGGAATTAGACTTACCATCACTCGAAGCTAGAAGAGTGAGGGGGGATATGGTGACAGTCTTTAAATTCCTTCATGGTATGATAGAGTGGATAGGGATCGATATTTTGATATGGCTGGCTCTAGAACTAGAGGTCATAGTTTGAAGCTTCGTAAGAAAACTTCTTCGAAGGATGTAAGGAAATACTTTTTCAGTGTAAGAGTAGTTGATAATTGGAATTGGCTAAGCGAGGAGGTAGTTAATGCTTCCTCAATCCATAGTTTTAAGGACAGGTATGATAAGTATGACTAAGTCTAAAATGGAACCGATGAGGAGACGGGAAGATACGAGCTTTGGGCTCTTTCCCGTAAACACAATTAGGTAATCACAATTAGGTAATCACACACACACAAAGATAAATATAATTTCTAACCTTGCTCGTCACAGCTAATATTTATTTTGCCAACTCTCACTAGAGAAGCTATTCAAGTTAACCCTTTTAAAGTATGGCCCACTCACAGAATTGTTTCAACCACTTTCGTCTGAAAACTTGTCAAGCATCCGGAAGTTCCATTAGCCACATGCAAATGACAAATCTCAGTTAATGGGTGACAGGCTTAACTGTGCAGTTAAAACACTTACTCACTATCCAAAGAGCATGAGGGTGAAAATAGATTAATGGTGTTAAATGGGCTAATTGTAGTTTCCATACAGGTATGATACGGGTGATTAGAAACGCCCATACCACGTGTTGGTATACATCCGTTTTCTAATTTATTTACAAATAACAGCTATGGTTTATACGGTATAAAACGAAAATAACACTTAATATGAAAAAAAACTAATGTTTGGGTTCACAGAAAGTGTGATTACCTAATTGTGCTTACGGTAAAGAGCCCAAAGATCGTAACTACCCGTCTCCTGGTCGGTTCCATTTTGTACTTAGTGATATTTATCATACTTGTCCTTACAACTATGGATTGACTAAGTATTAACTACCTACTCGCTTAGCAAATTCCATTTATCAACTACTATGTGTATGTGTGTGTATGTGCGTGTATGCTTTTTGATCGTGTGTATATCTAATACTGTCGAATAGACGTGATACAGAGTATATCAATTCTGTTATAGCTAATAATGAGGTGTTCCGGTTTTACGTCACGGACTCCTTTTTCTACCAAGGGCTAGGACGGTTGCCTTCTTACGAAGGGCTTGTTTTGGCAGATGTGATCGTTACCCTGAGTGCATACCCTTCCTAACCTCAAACCGTGAAGGGGCGCGAACCCTCGACCTGACGCCTCAGAGTCTCGGACGCAACCGCTTGAGCCACGGTGACTACAATGATGAGTGTATCACTAAATTATGAAAATATCTACTGTAAGTCTGTAAGATTGGTAATGTATTTTTGAACTAAATATGAATGTCCCCTCAAATGCTCTGTTTGAAAAGAGGGGCGTAGTGACGAAATCCCAAATTTTATAAAATTGCTTCTTACTGTTGTTTTGATACTAGGTTAAGTTACGTTAGGTTAAGTTTGGTAAGGTTAGTGAAGAAGTGAACATTATTTCGCCTTACGGGGAATTTGTTAAGTACAAATGTATGCGTCAAAAATTCTTGCCGAAATATAAATTGATAAATTAAATACAGGTTAATAAGCTATATAAGATTACTTATGAGACTTACAATGACTTTAATTATATTTTTTTAAAGGATTAGTTTTGGATTATTTTAGATTTTTTTAAAGAATATGTTTAGTCTCAAGACTTTAAACGATAAGACCTGTGACTGAGATAGTGGAGAGAGAGAGAGAGAGAGAGAGAGAGAGAGAGAGAGAGAGAGAGAGAGAGAGAGAGAGAGAGAGAGAGAGAGAGAGAGAGAGAGAGAGAGAGAGAGAGAGAGAGAATCATATCAAAATAGGGATGAAATATATTCATCACAAATTAATATGAAGTAACAGAGTCCAGAGACTTGAGAGAGAGAGAGAGAGAGAGAGAGAGAGAGAGAGAGAGAGAGAGAGAGAGAGAATGGAGTGGAGATAATTATATTTAAGAACACAGAAGACGAAGTAGGATTGTTTCTTTTTTTATGAATTGGTAGCACTAACACCCCTCAATAACTCGGTGGATGCTGCAACTGGTTCTCAAACAGGTGTATAGAGTTCAATTCACAAAGTGGCACTTATGGTACTTCTCCGCTAGTATGAGTCTTCGAATATAAGATTAAAATACCTGATGTCTGTAGATGATACAGGCCTATATGGTAAAGAGTGAGAGAAGGAAAAGCTTCGCACGCACGTAAAGAAGTATGGAGGTTCTCCGCTAGTATGTGTCTTCGAATATAAGATTAAAATACCTGATGTCTGTAGGTGACACAGGCTGTTTAGTAAAGAGTGAGGGAAGGAAAAGCTTTGCACAAACGTAAAGAAGCATGGAGGTTCTCCGCTTGTATGAGTCTTCGAATATAAGATTAAAATACCTGATGAGTGTAGATGATACAGGCCTGTTTAGTAAAGAGTGAGGGAAGGAAAAGCTTCGCATACGCGTAAAGAAGTATGGAGGTTCTCCGCTTGTATGAGTCTTCGAATATAAGATTAAAATACCTGATGAGTGTAGATGATACAGGCCTGTTTAGTAAAGAGTGAGGGAAGGAAAAGCTTCGCATACGCGTAAAGAAGTATGGAGGTTCTCCGCTAGTATGAGTCTTCGAATATAAAATTAAAATACCTGATGTGTGTAGATGATACAGGCCTGTTTAGTAAAGAGTGAGGGAAGGAAAAGCTTCGCATACGCGTAAAGAAGCATGGAGGTTCTCCGCTAGTATGAGTCTTCGAATATAAGATTAAAATACCTGATGTGTGTAGATGATACAGGCCTGTTTGGTAAAGAGTGAGGGAAGGAAAAGCTTTGCACACTCGTAAAGAAGTATGGAGGTTTTCCGCTAGTATGAGTCTTCGAATATAAGATTAAAATACCTGATGTGTGTAGATGATACAGGCTTATTTGGTAAAGAGTGAGGGAAGGAAAAGCTTTGCACACACGTAAAGAAGTATGGAGGTTCTCCGCTAGTATGAGTCTTCGAATATAAGATTAAAATACTTGATGTTTGTAGATGATACAGGCCTGTTTGGTAAAGAGTGAGGGAAGGAAAAGCTTTGCACACACGTAAAGAAGCATGGAGGTTCTCCGCTAGTATGAGTCTTCGAATATAAGATTAAAATACCTGATGTCTGTAGATGATACAGGCCTATTTGGTAAAGAGTGAGGGAAGGAAAAGCTTTACACACACGTAAAAAAGCATGGAGGTTCTCCGCTAGTATGAGTCTTCGAATATAAGATTAAAATACCTGATGTGTGTAGATGATACAGGCCTGTTTAGTAAAGAGTGAGGAAAGGAAAAGCTTCGCATACGCGTAAAGAAGTATGGAGGTTCTCCGCTAGTATGAGTCTTCGAATATAAAATTAAAATACCTGATGACTGTAGATGATACAGGCCTTTTTGTAAAGAGTGAGAGAAGGAAAAGCTTTGCACACGCGAAAAGAAGTATGGAGGAGTATAAAGAACGCTTGTAAAGAAGTATGGAGGAATATAAAGTACACGTGTAAAGAAGTATGGAGGAGTATAAAGAACGCTTGTAAAGAAGTATGGAGGAGTATAAAGAACACTTGTAAAGAAGTATGGAGTTATTCTAAATCAAGACCTTAAATAAATAAACAAAAAGGTCCTGAGAAAAATAATATTCTAATAGTGACAGAAAGTCGTTGAAATATACACCTATTTGAGAGGGACCTGCACGAGTGTTGGCGATGCACTCAAAGACTTGGAGTCACTGAATCCAAATGGAGAAGAAGAGAACAGCAGGTGATTCATAAACAAATAGTGATGTGTAAAAGGAAACAATAGATGAGAGGCCTGGAAGCTATTGTGTAGTATCGCACAAGTTATACAAGAAAAGCTATCCAAATAACCTGCTTCAAGCGTGTATGTCAAGTGTGATAAGTGAGAGGTGAGAAAATTAGGAAAAGATCGACAAAAATTGTTGCAAAATTAATGGTATATATATATATATATATATATATATATATATATATATATATATATATATATATATATATATATATATATATATATATATATATATAAGAGAGAGAGAGAGAGAGAGAGAGAGAGAGAGAGAGAGAGAGAGAGAGAGAGGGTCGGACGGACGGACGGACAGACAGACAGACAGATATATAGATAGATAGATAGATAGATAGATAGATAGATAGATAGATAGATAGATAGATAGATAGATAGACAGATAGATAGATAGATAGATAGATAGATAGATAGATAGATAGATAGATAGATAGATAGATAGATAGATAGATAGATAGATAGATAGATAGATAGACAGATAGACTGACAGATAGATAGATAGATAGATAGATAGATAGATAGATAGATAGATAGATAGATAGATAGATAGATAGATAGATAGATAGATAGATAGATAGATAGATAGATAGATAGATAGATAGATAGATAGATAGATAGATACTCAACATGATGCAACACAGTGTTTTTGTAAAATTAACTCTTCATAAAAACAAAAAATATTGATTGAACTTTGGCAACAGCGACTGAAGTGCTCAGAAGCTTGCAGAAGTTTCCTAAGCGATTAAAATAAGTCTAAATTTGAACCTGACCATATAAAGGCTCTGACTCTCCCTCAGAAAGAGCTACAACTCCCACCTGTGCGATAAGGGGGTGTACACGGTCAAACGGTTCGTCGAACGCGGTTCGACAGACAAGTGTTTGAAGTGATGTTTGAACGTGTGAATGGGGTATTTGGTTGTCAAACACTCAAATACCCCGTTCACACGTTCAAACATCACTTCAAACACTTGTCTGTCGAACCGCGTTCGACGAACCGTTTGACTGTACCCCATTCACACGTTCAAACATCACTTCAAACACTTGTCTGTCGAACCGCGTTCGACGAACCGTTTGACCGTGTAAACCCCCTATAGAGTGAAAGCAAGTCCCTTGCCAAGGGCACTTAGTCAAGGCGTAAATATATGACACAAAAACATGTATACAGTCACAGAATTTTTATTTAAATATTGGTGGATGTTATATGTTTGTTATTTGTATAATT
>JAXCGZ010013402.1:35000-87500 GCA_037179515.1 Halocaridina rubra | reverse complement strand
CAATTAGATAAATAAAAAGTGGATGAACTATTACAAATAATAAAACTAATAATTAATAAACTCTATTATACAGAATCAATTCCCTTATAATTTTTTTTTTCAGAAATGTCTCGCCAGGTCCCAATGATGTGTCGCGACCCCTTTTTTAGGGAATTTTGGGGCGACCGAGACTTTTTCGGGGATCGACGCGATTTCGGATTGGAACGACCTTCGAAAATATTTGACCAGGTAAAGGTCTTCTAACAATTCATGTCATCAGAAAATGATTCGAGCTGCAGTTCCTCAAGTTCGCCAACTTCCTCTTGTCGTATATTTTCACATTCTTTCTCTATCTATCTTTCTCTCTCTCTATCTACCTATCTACCTACCAGCCTACCTATCTACCTACCTATCTACCTACCAGCCTACCTATCTACCTACCTATCTATCCATCTATACAGCTCTCTCTCTCTCTCTCTCTCTCTCTCTCCTCTCTCTCTCTCTCTCTCTCTCTCTCTCTCTCTCTCTCTCTCTCTCTCTCTCTCTCTCTCTCTCTATCTATCTATCTATCTATCTATCTATCTGTCTATCTACCTATCCAGCTATCTATCTATCTATCTATCTGCCTATATATCTATCTATCTATCTATATATCTAATCTATCTATCTATCTATCCACCTATCCAGCTATATATCTATTTATCTATCTATCTATCCAGCTATTTATCTATCTATCTATCCAACTATCTCTCTCTCTATTTATCTATTTATCTATCTATCTATCTATCTATCTATCTATTTATTCATCTATCTGTCTATCTATCTATTTAAAAAATTTTGGGTTATCTAAGAGAATATATGACTGAAAAATCATATTCGATCTGATTATTTGTGACACACTTAAATATTTGTTTTTATCCTAGCCTTGGTTGATAAGGGAGTCCGTGACGTAAAACCGGAACCGGAACCGGAACCGGATCCTATTAATCTGTATCATTATTACAGTATTTTGGCAATGGAATGGCAGCTGAGGACGTGGTCATTCCATCCTCGTCCTTGTACACGCGTTGTCGACGACCCCCAAAGGAACGATCAGGTGTTTCCCAAGTCACAGAGGAAAAAAATAAGTTTGTGGTAGGTAACTGTAGTGGGTAAACAGGGTCGAAGGTCAAAGTGTCGAAAGGTCAAAGTGTCGAAAGACAAAATGTCGAAAGGTCAAAGTGTCGAAAGGTCAAAGTGTCGAAAGGTCAAGGTGTCGAAAGGTCAAAGTGTCGAAAGACAAAGTGTCGAAAGACAAAATGTCGAAAGTCAAAGTGTCGAAAGTCAAGGGTTTCGAAAGGTCAAAGTGTCGAAAGGTTAGGTTAGTTTTGGTTAGATTAGGTTCTTTCGACACTTTGACCTTTCGACACTTTGCTTTCGACATATTGTCTTTCGACACTTTGACCTTCGACACTCTGTCCTACTACCCGTAACTGAACAACTGATAAATAACAATTATATACAAGGGCATGCACTCAGGGTAAGGATTACATCTGCCAAAACAAGTCCTTCGCAAGAAGGCAATCGTCCTAGCCCTTCGTAAAAAAAGGGAGTCCGTGACGTAAAACCGGAACAGAATATAAAGAAAATCTAAAACTCCAAAGAAAAATCTCTTACAGAAAGTCCTAAAATTCTAAGTTCTAACTTACTTATTAACTTGAATATTTTTGATTCATAAGAAACACTTCTGCACTACAGGTCCAAGTGTAGTCACCGTGGCAAAGCGGTAGCGTCCGCGACTTTGAGGCGTCAGGTCGAGGGTACGAGCCCAGCCACGGTCTGATGTTAGCAAGGGCATGCACTCAGGGTGACGATCACATCTGCCAAACCAAGTCCTTCGAAAGAAGGCAATCGTCCTAGCCCTTGGTAGAAAAAGGGAGTCCATGACGTAAAACCGAATCGTAATTTCACTACTGGTCAATTAAATACTGGCAATGTAATGTGGACTTAAGTAACACTCCCAGAAGACGATGGTAATTATTACATGTTATAAGAACACTGATATATTCCTTTACATTAGCTGTGTTTAGATGTACAGCAGTTCACTTTATCTTTAGATATGTTTGGATGTACAGCAGTTCACTTTATCTTTAGATATGTTTGGATGTACAGCAGTTCACTTTATCTTTAGATATATTTGGATGTACAGCAGTTTACTTTATCTTTAGCTGTGTTTAAAGTTAAAGTTTACGGGTGTTTCAGTTCCGATATCCATCCGAGATGCTCCTCAGAACGTCAGCCGGGGCAAGCCCCAACCCCCCCACTGTGGTGTCCATCCACAGCAAGTAACCTTCCCAGTAAACAGCTTAAACTCTCGGTCCTGAGCGGGAACCGATCTGTCGACCTCGCGAATGCGAGGCCAGCGCGTTACCACTGTACTAGCCAGAAAGACGTACAACAGTTTTCTTTATCTTTAGATATGTTTGGATGTACAGCAGTTTACTTTACCTTTAGCAGTGTTTAGATGTACAGCAGTTTAATTTATCTTTAGCTGTGTTTGGATATATAGCAGTTTACTTTATCTTTAGCTGTATTTGGATGTACAGCAGTTAACTTTATCTATGTTTGGATGTTCAGCAGTTTACTTTATCTTTAGCTGTGTTTAGATATACAGCAGTTCACTTTATCTTCAGCTGTGTTTGGAAGTACAGCAGTTCACTTCATCTTTAGATATGTTTGGATGTACAGCAGTTTACTTTATCTTTAGATGTGTTTGGATGTACAGCAGTTTACTAGATCTTTAGCTGTGTTTGGTTGTACAGCAGTTTACTTTATCTTTAGCTGTGTTTGGATATACAGCAGTTCACTTTATCTTTAGCTGTGTGTAGCTGTACAGCAGTTCACTTTATCTTCAGCTGTATTTGGATGTATGGCAATTTACTTTATCTCTAGCTGTGTTTGGATGTACAGCAGTTTACTTTATCTTTAGCTGTGTTTGGATGTGCAACAGTTTACTTTATCTTTAGCTGTGTTTAGATGTACAACAGTTTACTTTATCTTTAGCTGTATTTAAATGTACAGCAGTTAACTTTATCTGTTTGGATGTTCAGCAGTTTACTTTATCTTTAGCTGTGTTTGGATGTACAGCAGTTTACTTTATCTTTAGCTGTGTTTGGATGTACAGCAGTTTACTTGATCTTTGTGTATAGGTGTACAGCAGTTTACTTTATCTTTAGCTGTGTTTGGCAGTACAGCAGTTTACTTTATCTTTGGGTGTGCTTGACAGTACTGCAGTTCACTTTATCTTTAGCTGTGTTTTGAT
The DNA here is from genome assembly GCA_037179515.1 of Halocaridina rubra. Taxonomy (NCBI): domain Eukaryota; kingdom Metazoa; phylum Arthropoda; class Malacostraca; order Decapoda; family Atyidae; genus Halocaridina; species Halocaridina rubra. Next base: position 84,220 of record JAXCGZ010013402.1, on the reverse strand, counting down.
GTACAGCACTTCACTTTACCTTCGGCTGTGTTTGGATGTACAGCAGTTCACTTTATCTTTAGATATGTTTGGATGGACAGAAGTTCACTTTATCTTCAACTGTGTTTGGATGTACAGCAGTTCACTTTATCTTTAGATATGTTTGGATGTACAGCACTTTACTTTATCTTTAGCTGTGTTTGGATATACAGCAGTTCACTTTATCTTCAACTGTGTTTGGATGTACAGCAGTTCACTTTATCTTCAGCTGTGTTTAGATATTCAATAGTTCACTTTATCTTCAACTGTGTTTGGATGTACAGCAGTTCACTTTATCTTCAACTGTGTTTGGATGTACAGCAGTTCACTTTATCTTTAGATATGTTTGGATGTACAGCACTTTACTTTATCTTTAGCTGTGTTTGGATATACAGCAGTTCACTTTATCTTCAACTGTGTTTGGATGTACAGCAGTTCACTTTATCTTTAGCTGTGTTTAGCTGTACAGCAGTTCACTTTATCTTCAGCTGTGTTTGGATGTGCAACAGTTTACTTTATCTTTAGCTGTGTTTAGATGTACAACAGTTTACTTTATCTTTAGCTGTGTTTGGATGTACAGCAGTTCACTTTATCTTCAACTGTGTTTAGATGTACAACAGTTTACTTTATCTTTAGCTGTGTTTGGATGTACAGCAGTTCACTTTATCTTCAACTGTGTTTAGATATTCAATAGTTCACTTTATCTTCAACTGTGTTTGGATGTACAGCAGTTCACTTTATCTTCAACTGTGTTTGGATGTACAGCAGTTCACTTTATCTTCAGCTGTGTTTAGATATTCAATAGTTCACTTTATCTTCAACTGTGTTTGGATGTACAGCAGTTCACTTTATCTTCAACTGTGTTTGGATGTACAGCAGTTCACTTTATCTTTAGCTGTGTTTAGCTGTACAGCAGTTCACTTTATCTTCAGCTGTGTTTGGATGTGCAACAGTTTACTTTATCTTTAGCTGTGTTTGGATGTACAGCAGTTTACTTGATCTTTGTGTATAGGTGTACAGCAGTTTACTTTATCTTTAGCTGTGTTTGGCAGTACAGCAGTTTACTTTATCTTTGGGTGTGCTTGACAGTACTGCAGTTCACTTTATCTTTAGCTGTGTTTTGATGTACAGCACTTCACTTTACCTTCGGCTGTGTTTGGATGTACAGCAGTTCACTTTATCTTTAGATATGTTTGGATGGACAGAAGTTCACTTTATCTTCAACTGTGTTTGGATGTACAGCAGTTCACTTTATCTTTAGATATGTTTGGATGTACAGCACTTTACTTTATCTTTAGCTGTGTTTGGATATACAGCAGTTCACTTTATCTTCAACTGTGTTTGGATGTACAGCAGTTCACTTTATCTTCAGCTGTGTTTAGATATTCAATAGTTCACTTTATCTTCAACTGTGTTTGGATGTACAGCAGTTCACTTTATCTTCAACTGTGTTTGGATGTACAGCAGTTCACTTTATCTTTAGATATGTTTGGATGTACAGCACTTTACTTTATCTTTAGCTGTGTTTGGATATACAGCAGTTCACTTTATCTTCAACTGTGTTTGGATGTACAGCAGTTCACTTTATCTTTAGCTGTGTTTAGCTGTACAGCAGTTCACTTTATCTTCAGCTGTGTTTGGATGTGCAACAGTTTACTTTATCTTTAGCTGTGTTTAGATGTACAACAGTTTACTTTATCTTTAGCTGTGTTTGGATGTACAGCAGTTCACTTTATCTTCAACTGTGTTTAGATGTACAACAGTTTACTTTATCTTTAGCTGTGTTTGGATGTACAGCAGTTCACTTTATCTTCAGCTGTGTTTAGATATTCAATAGTTCACTTTATCTTCAACTGTGTTTGGATGTACAGCAGTTCACTTTATCTTCAACTGTGTTTGGATGTACAGCAGTTCACTTTATCTTCAGCTGTGTTTAGATATTCAATAGTTCACTTTATCTTCAACTGTGTTTGGATGTACAGCAGTTCACTTTATCTTCAACTGTGTTTGGATGTACAGCAGTTCACTTTATCTTTAGCTGTGTTTAGCTGTACAGCAGTTCACTTTATCTTCAGCTGTGTTTGGATGTGCAACAGTTTACTTTATCTTTAGCTGTGTTTAGATGTACAACAGTTTACTTTATCTTTAGCTGTGTTTGGATGTACAGCAGTTCACTTTATCTTCAACTGTGTTTAGATGTACAACAGTTTACTTTATCTTTAGCTGTGTTTGGATGTACAGCAGTTCACTTTATCTTCAGCTGTGTTTAGATATTCAATAGTTCACTTTATCTTCAACTGTGTTTGGATGTACAGCAGTTCACTTTATCTTCAACTGTGTTTGGATGTACAGCAGTTCACTTTATCTTCAGCTGTGTTTAGATATTCAATAGTTCACTTTATCTTCAACTGTGTTTGGATGTACAGCAGTTCACTTTATCTTCAACTGTGTTTGGATGTACAGCAGTTCACTTTATCTTTAGCTGTGTTTAGCTGTACAGCAGTTCACTTTATCTTCAGCTGTGTTTGGATGTGCAACAGTTTACTTTATCTTTAGCTGTGTTTAGATGTACAACAGTTTACTTTATCTTTAGCTGTGTTTGGATGTACAGCAGTTCACTTTATCTTCAACTGTGTTTAGATGTACAACAGTTTACTTTATCTTTAGCTGTGTTTGGATGTACAGCAGTTCACTTTATCTTCAGCTGTGTTTAGATATTCAATAGTTCACTTTATCTTCAACTGTGTTTGGATGTACAGCAGTTCACTTTATCTTCAGCTGTGTTTAGATATTCAATAGTTCACTTTATCTTCAACTGTGTTTGGATGTACAGCAGTTCACTTTATCTTCAACTGTGTTTGGATGTACAGCAGTTCACTTTATCTTTAGATATGTTCGGATGTACAGCACTTTACTTTATCTTTAGCTGTGTTTGGATGTACAGCAGTTCACACCTGATGAACTGAAAGTTCGCGTAGTGGAAGGTGTTGTTGAAGTTGAAGGAAAGCACGAATCACGAAATGATGAACACGGGTCTATTTCCAGGCATTTTGTAAGGCAAGTTAAGTGCAATTATATACTATAAAATAGAAGTTATATAAGTAAGTAAATATGCTCATATCATATTATACTTTAAATCCTATAAGTAGTAGTCACCGTGGCTCAAGCGGTAGCGTCCACGACTCTGAGGAGTCAAGTCGAGGGTTCGCGCCCCGTCACGATCTGAGGTTAGCAAGGGCATGCACTCAGGGTAAGGATTACTTCTGCCAAAACAAGTCCTTCGCAAGAAGGCAACCGTCCTAGCCCTTGGTAGAAAAGGGAGTCCGTGACGTAAAACCGGAACAAACAAACTTTAAATCCTATAAGTGAGAGTTATCTCCCATGATTAAATATTCTGTAAATGACAGCGTCATTCCCTACGCTTGGGATAAGAAAACAAGACATGAAAGAGCTCAGTAAAGCAGCTTTAACACCAAAGTGGCACGTCACACGTGGCATGCCACGTGGCACGCCAAATGAAAACGAACATCCGGAAATATATGAAACCTTTCACACTGAAGTGGTGTGACACGTCCAATGTGCCACGTGCGACTTGCGTGCCATGAAACTTTTTACACTGAAGTGGCGTGACATATCCCATATGCCACGTGCGACTTGCGTGCTACTCTGAGTGGCACGCAAGTCGCACGTGGCACATGGGACGCATCATGCCACTTCTGTGTGAATTTCCTGATGTTCGTTTTCAACTGGCGTGCCACGTGCGACGTGCCACTTTGGTGTGAAAGCGGCTTAGCAGATAGATTAAATTATTTGCAATCAATATTTCTAACTTAAAAATAGCTTCATTAATTAGACTGTGTATATTTGCTTCATCTTCAAGACCTAAAGCCGACTTAAGATCAAATATCTAATATTATTTTTCCATCTGAACAGGAAATATAACCTGCCTGAAGACGTTATCATCGAATCAGTATCCTCGGCATTATCTCCTGAAGGCGTCTTGATCATTGAGGCACCCAAAAGGGTAAGTCATGCTAATATAAATATTAAACCAAAATGTGCTTTAATATATAGTATCTCCTGAAGGTGTCTTAATCGCAGAGCCACCAAGGCTGGTGAGTCCTACTCAGAGTTATTAAACCAAAATGTGCTCTAGTAAATAGAATTTCCTGAGGGAGTCTTAATCCCAGAGGCACCATGACTGGTGAGTCCTAATAAGGGATATCACACCAAAATGTGCCATAATATATAGTTTCTCCTGAAGGTGTTTTAATCACAGAGGCATCAAGACTGGTGAGTCCTACTAAGGGATATCACACCAAAATATGCTCTAGTATATAGTTTCTCCTGAAGGCGGTTTAATCACAGAGGCACCAAGACTGGTGAGTCCTACTCAGAGATATCAAAGCATAATATGCTCTAGTATACAAAATCTCCTGAAGGTGTCTTAATCACAGAGGCACCAAGACTGGTGAGTCCTACTCAGAGTTATTATCCAAAATGTGCTCTAGTATATAGTTTCTCCTGAAGGCGTCTTAATCACAGAGGCACCAAGACTGGTGAGTCCTACTAAGGGATATCACACCAAATGTGCTCTAGTAAATAGAATATCCTGAAGGTGTATTAATCACAGAGGCACCAAGACTGGTGAGTCCTACTCAGAGATATTAAACCATAATATGCTCGAGTATACAAAATCTCCTGAGGGTGTCTTAATCCCAGAGGCACCAAGACTGGTGAGTCCTACTCAGGGATATCAAACAAAAAAGTACTGGTGCACATAGTCCCAAATGAACCACATCTTGCCCCTGGCCAAGATTCGAACCTAGGACACATGATCATTGTGCCAAGGCGCTACCAACTACACCACCGAAGGAAAATAAATATTTGCTGTTATACTCTTAGTGGTGTAGTTTGGTAGTGTCTTGTCACACTGATTACGTCCAAGGTTCGAATCTCGGCCAGGGGCAGAATATGTTTTATGTTTTTTACATACAATAATGTGTTTATTTGATCATAGTCACCGTGGCTCAAGCGGTAGCGTCCGCGACTCTGAGGCGTCAGGTCGAGGGTTCGCGCCCCGTCACGGTCTAAGGTTAGCAAGGGCATGCACTCAAGGTAATGACTACATCTGCCAAAACAAGTCCTTCGCAAGAAGGCACCCGTCCTAGCCCTTGGTTGAAAAGAGAGTCCGTGACGTAAAACCCGAACAAACAAACAATGTGTTTATTTGATCATAGTATCAGATGTTTGCGAAGAAAAACAGATTTATCCCTGAACTGACGCAAAATTTCATAATATTTCATCGATTTTTCTTTTCTTTTCAGCCAATTGAACCTCCTCCACCCACCCAACGTGATGTACCTATTCAAAAAGCAGCCGAACAGAAAGTTTAGAGTACCAGCGATATCATAGTGCCAGCGATATCATAGCGCCAGCGATATCACAGTGCCATCGATATTACAGTTTTAGCAAACAGAGGAATTATGCTTTCATAAACTCTGGATCTTTTCTCTATTCAACCCATAATACATCACTAATACTCTGATAGCTATATGTAGCTGTGAATAAAACGCAAGAATTATATTTACCTAAGTATATCTAGTTAGATTGTGTATTTGCGAACCAAATAGAATCTTTATTTGTTACAATTATATTAATTCTCCTCTATGTGACTTACTTCCACTGTACTGTGTTGTGATTCTCTAAAAGTCCAATAATAAATCATATAATAATCATTATAGTTTTTTTTAGGCTCATGTCAACAAACACCTAATATATAATGGTTAGGTTAAATCTTTAACCATATTTTATGCAAGATATTTCAATAGATTATAATTTTCTGAGTATTCTGATGCCTGCTTATAACAAATATAATATTCCTTTTTTCAAGAATCTTCTAATAATCATTAACGAAAAAGAAAATTTACTCTAAGGATATTAGTATTCGAATGGTCATCTTCTCTAGTCTCGAAGCTCAGGGTATACATTATAAGTCCATTATCCCCTCATCTGACAAGTCACAACACTCCCCATCTTTCTTTTTGCTTTACGTTTTTTTTTTCGTGCTCAAGCCCGATGAGAGCAATTCCTGGTATCACATTCATACATACATACGTACATACATATATATATATATATATATATATATATATATATATAATATATATATATATATATATATATATATATATATATATATATATATATATATATATAAGCAATGGCCTATCATTTCTTCAAGCCGTACTGTCCAACTGTGCGCTCTCTCTCTCTCTCTCTCTCTCTCTCTCTATATATATATATATATATATATATATATATATATATATATATATATATATATATATATATATATATATATATATATATATATATATATATATCCGTTCCAGTTTTACGTCACGGACTCCCTTATCAACCAAGGGCTAGGACGGTTGCCTTCTTGCGAAGGACTTGTTTTGGCAGATGTAATCCTTACGCTGAGTGCATGCCTTTGCTAACCTCAGACCGTGACGGGGCGCGAACCCTAGACCTGACGCCTCAGAGTCGGAGACGCTACCGACTGAGCCACGGCGACTACATATATATATATATATATATATATATATATATATATATATATATATATAGAGAGAGAGAGAGAGAGAGAGAGAGAGAGAGAGAGAGAGAGAGAGAGAGAGAGAGGAGAGAGAGAGAGAGAGAGAGAGAGAGAGAGAGAGAGAGACGCTATCATTGTATGCGATTTATATAAGTCTATATCATTCAGAGAGAACCCAGCCACTGAGGGGGGCAAGCCAGCCTCAACTTGGTGCCGGTCCCAAGCCCGGGTAAATGGGGAGGGTTGGCGGCAGGAAGGGCATCCGGCCATAAAAATATTGCCAAAACCAAAATATGGCCAGTACAGATAACTGGCCAGAAACATCGACCCCACATAAAAGTGGGAAAAGATGTAGACGAAGAAGAAGAAGATATCATTCAGAGAGAGAGAGAGAGAGAGAGAGAGAGAGAGAGAGAGAGGCTATCATTGTATGCGATTTATATAATTCTATATCATTCAGAGAGAGAGAGAGAGAGAGAGAGAGAGAGAGAGAGAGAGAGAGAGAGAGACGCTATCACTGTACGCGACTTTTATAATTCTATATCATTCAAAATCTCAAGTGACATCATTCCCGTGTTACCACCATTGCTTAAAATGTGCAGCCCTGCTGTACCAAAAACCCAAAATTTACCCTGTCAAGATATTTTAGGCCTCAAATTTGATTTAGGTTCGGTTAGTTGGGTTAGATTACGTTAGTGAGTTTAGGTTAGGTTAAGTTAAACTATTTAATGACCCACTAATCGCCGATTAATATCGGTCCTAAACAAAAACTATAATAATAATTATCAAATTAATTCAAAATACATCAAAATTTCAGAATAAAATAAATTATCTCAAAAAATCGAAAGGGTTCATAAAACCAATCTTAACCGTAGTTTAATTAGTATTAGGTAAATCACGACTTAAAAATGACGTCATTGGTGTAAACAGAACCTAAATAATGACCAGATTTTAAATGGCGTCTTATGAGCTAAAAAAAAACGTAAACAAAATGTCATTTACTCGTCTTTTTTCACCTTTCTATCTTTTTGTTTGTTGAATTCACTATTCCTCTCACTACTTCATGTCTATCACTATTTCTTCATAAAAACACTGCATTTTAGAACACTTTTATCACTATAAAACGTCATCCAAACTTTAGACGTAATGATAAAACGCATGTCACGTGTACAATGATAATTTTGACATAAATTAAATAATTAAATAAATAATTATATAATTTACTGGACTTTAAATTATACCAAAATTCATATTTTAAAATATTTAAAATATTTTTAATGCAAGAAATAATTTCTATTAAGTATTTTTCGTATTAAATTGAAAATCTTTATTTTATAAAGACTAAAATTTCATGATTTTATTATAGGATATTAACGGAACTCGGGAAGTAAGTACTGTTACATCCCACCGCGGGACGTTACGAAAGGCATCAAGCATTAATATCCCTGTTCCAACGTGTCTGTGTCCACCCCCATTCAAATGGGGGCTTAAATTAGACAATGAAGTGATAGATAGTGTTATAGTAAATGCAAAATATAGGGAATCCACCATTAATCCCCCAGTTCCAACGTGTCTGTGACCACCCCCATTTGAAGGTGGAATTAAAGTAGAAAGTGAAGTGATGAATAGGGATATGGTGGTTGATCCCACCTCTTGGACGTCAGTTAAGGCATCGAGGCTTCATTCCCCAGCTTCAGTACGTCTGTGTCCACCCCCATGATGGGGAGTAGTTACTCATAAAACGGCATGTTACAGGTTTGTGTTTTATTACGACATTTTCGTGGAATTAGTACTGATTTTTTTATAAATTTTTTAAATTGCACCCGTCTAGATTTGGAGGTGATATATATATATATATATATATATATATATATATATATATATATATATATATATATATATATATATATATATATATATATATATATATATATATATATATATATATAATTTTTTTTTCCCAGTTTCTGGTGTTATTTGAATGAAAGTGACCTTGAAATCCGTCTTAAATAATATCTTGGCCTAATCTAACCTACCCTAGAAACTAGTAATTTTTATTTTTCCAAAGATTTTTTGTTTTATTTAAGTGTGACCCTGAAGCTTGTCATAAATTACTATTTTTAGATTAGGTTAGGTCTCTCCAAGGTAATATTCATTCAAAATACATAAAAAACCATAAAAAAAAAAATATATATATATATATATATATATATATATATATATATATATATATATATATATATATATATATATATATATATATATATATATATATATATATATATATATATATATATATATATATATATATAATATTCACCTCCAAATTGAGACGGATGCTATTGCAAAAAAATACATTTCTATTTTTTTACAAAGCCTTATGCTTTAATGATAATTCAAGATTGGGTTGCTCAAAAACTAATTGCTGGTTCCGGATTACTTTTAAGGGAGGTTTACACAGTCAAACGGTTCGTCGAATGCGGTTCAACAGACAAGTGTTTGAAGTGATGTTCGAACGTGTGAACGGGGTATTTGGTTGTCGAACACGTTCGACAAACGTGTTCGACAACCAAATACCCCATTCACACGTTCGAACATCACTTCAAACACTTGTCTGTCGAACCGCGTTCGACGAACCGTTTGAACATGTAAGCCGCCCTTTAGAAAACCAATGAATTCATATTAATTATTAAACCCATTAGAAGCACTAGTTTTTTGTTTTTTTTTTTATTTCATTAATACTGTATTATTATTAAATTACACTAGGCTATTTCTGTTACCTAGAAACTCAGCAAGGCCACTGTTTGAATGATGTGAGAAAAGTTATATTATGAATGAAAATTGAAACTCAAAGATTTACAAGATTCTACAGTATCCTACATTCTTCCAACCCTATATGATTAAGGTTACATATTTCTTTTCTAACAAAGTCTGTTTGGAGATGTATATACTGAACCTTACATTGCTTTGTAATGTGGAGTATATGTTTCTTTGATACAGATATTTTCTCCCTTATATGGATATGTTTTGAAGCCTAAACCATACATTAACGGAATACAGTATGTAGTTTAGTGATATATTTATCAAATATGAAATAAGATATAGAAATAATTGCTAATTGGAAGTCATTATATATTGGTATTTATTTTAAATATTCTTCAGTACCTATTCAGTTGAACCCCCTAATTTGGATAATGAAATATGGTTCCACTGATGATTTTCTATGTGAAGTGATTGTTGTTAATAGTCATTTCTCTCAGGATAATATTTTTTTAAATTCCCTCTTATCTATAATAATTGCTTGCTTTACATGGAAAATCATAAAAAAAAAAATGGCTTTGAATTGTGGAAGTAAACTGTGCAAGAAAACAGCCTTAAGCTCTCTCTGTCATGATTGCTTTCTTTAGGTCATTTATATGTATCATATCGGTCCTCAAAACTTTGAATATTTATAGGATTATGCTACTTACTTTTACACTGCCAGCTCCATTTATCTAGTTTTCTCACGCAAAAATACTTTTACAACCTACAGAAGCTTCAAACTGTGGCCTTCAGTTGCTGAGACCTTCATATCAATGTGTCATTTCTTATGTATTATAAAACTGTTACCATATCAAATAAAATTATATGCATTTTAGCTAAAATAATTTGTATTTTAGTTCTAAGTGGTGGTAGGTTTTGCTTCAAAGCATCTCCTTATATCTGAGGTTACAGAGTTCTTGCACCAGCTTTGTAGCATTTCTTTGAACTTTTTTCGGTTTGAATATAAGACTGCTCAAGTGTATCAAGGAGGTTGCAGCAGTTTCAAGTTTAGACCTCACCTAAGTCACAAAGTGAATTCTATACATTTTTTGTCTATATGTCAAAGGCTACCATTATACATGTGAAGAAAGAGGATGTTATTTTTACGATATACAGTTTATGAATTTTTGGAGACGTACCTTTCTATACATTGCTCCATAGATCTCTGCCACTCGTACATATCTTAAGTACAAAGGGAAAATAAAGATACGATACAGATGTAAAATTTTATTACAAAGTTTTGATATAAATCACTCTTTTGGAAATAAATTTAATTCATAAAATCTTGCCATTTTCACTAAAACACAACTGTTTATGCAAAATATAATAAGCAAATTTTGATTTTCAAAAATTCTCTAAATTTAAAATCATGGTAAAATATTTGGCTGGTAATGTTAAGATTGTTAAGTTAGCAAACAAGAATAAACCTTACGATATTAAAAACTTTATAAATGACATACGTTCTCCGATATTATCACGCATATTCGCACAAGTGACCACACCCTGCAGGACAAAATTTATTTTCTTTCATCCACTGCACGATATGATGTAGATGACCTCCATGAGCACAACCTTGGCACCACACATAAAGACCTCTCACCATCCCATGGCACAGGGCACAAGTTGCAGTTGCACAAGCACACTACAAAAAGTAAAAATTATGAAATTTGTTAATATTATTAGTAATATTAAAATATGAAAATAAGTTTAAAAATAAGCAAGCAAGTTTGATAGCTCTTCTTAGTACATGCATAATTTACAACTGATGGTATGACTTATCCTCCTCCAGAAGTACTGTACTGTATAGCATTAACAAGCACTTGAACACACACTGGTACTGTATTTACTATCTATCAATATACATGAGCCATTTTTCCCTTTATAAGGGGAGTGGCTGAGTCAAAGCAAATTACTCTGACTCTTTGAGAAGAGAAAATACAGTGAAAGGTTTTCCCAGTCCCCTCACTAAGCCCCATTTAGTCGACTCTTATGACATGCAAAGGAACACGGAGGAAGTATTCTAGCCCCCCTTCCCTCAAGGGGAGGGTGAATTACAACTGATGTTTTGACTCATCAATGTCTAATAGTATTGCATTAACTAGCACTTAAACACACGTACGTACTATAATTACCAAGTGCGTAAAACATCCACAAATCTAATGAAAAAAGATACATATGAATTTACTTACATACTGTATCGCATTGATATTTACGATTCAGTGCTGATATTATATCATTACAGTAACTGCGCTTTTGCATTTCTTCTAGAACACTGATCCGGCTTTACGTCATGGACTCCCTTTTTATATTAAGAGCTAGGACGTTGCCTTCCTGGGAAGGATTTTGGTTTTGGTAAGTGTGACCGTTATCCCGAGTAAATGCCCTTTCTAACCTCAGACCGTGGAAGGTCTTGAACTGACGACCTGACGAATCAAAGTTGCACGTGCAACCCACCCGTAATATCGGCTTATTTCTTACAGAACACTACTAAAATGTAAATGTCTCACTGCAAACTATTAAGAAAATATTTTATTTCAGAGAGAAATTCAACTTTAAAATAAATTTTAAAAGATTACCTTTCTGCATAAGAGACTATTCCTGGCCACTGTAGCACCACATCGACCACACTGCAGAGTCACACTGGTGGACTTCTGATTCTGTTGCGAAACAGCCGGTAGATTCGCTGATGGGCAAAATTGGCACAATTTATCCATCAAATTCCTTTTCTTTAGTGGCAAGTACAAAATGATATCTAATTTAGATATCCTAAGTCCCTAAGTTAGAAATACTGTGAGGCAGCATAAACAATAAAAGCTACATTAAAATAGTAAAAAATATGCAATAAAAATTGAATACAATGATTTCATTATCATCAAAATTAGGTTAGTATAGGTTAGGTTAGGTTAGATTACCTAACCTAATCTTGATAACGAAAAAAGGAAAAGATTATGATAAAAAAAAAATCTTAGGGAAATTATCACAGGGGTCAATCATCCTAGGGAGACAATTATTCAGGGGGGCAGTTGTCGGGGGAAGGAAATATTCCCAGGGGCAGTTGTCAGGATACCAATATTATTAGCTGTCATAAGGTTTCAAACAATATTATAATATTATCTCTGTAATATCATCTCAAAATCATTTACAAAAGGTCCTCTTAGAGTGGATATTTATTCTTTAAGTCACTGTTCCTATGATGAACCAAGCATTCATTAAAAGGCACAAACAATGACAGAACAGCGTACAATAGCAAAAAACGATCATGATTAACAGCTTTCTAGTTTCAATGAATGGAGAAAGAAATTAAAAGCTGTTCACCTACAGTGTTTGACAATCAAGTCCATACACTTTATAATTAAAATGTCCCACATAATTCAGAATACAGATATACTCTGAGAGACAAATATGTAATACATACCTGGAGAATCATATGGTCATATGACAAATTACAATAAATAGGACTTCTTGTCAAATAGAATTTAAAGAAGAATGTAATTTTTTGTGTGTGACCAGAACAGGCAAAGAAAATTGCCCTCATTGGGCCTGGAAACCAAAAAAATAACTAAGAAATGGCTCGCCATCTTCCAACCACCCAATCACACCTTGAGATACATATATATATACAGACAATCCCCAACTTACGAACGATTTAGGTTTCCGAAGTCCATTTGTAAGTAGATTTGTTCGTAAGTTGTGCTTAAGTACAAAAAGGTACTGCACAGTACATACAAATGCAGTACTGTAGTATTTAACTACTACATAAAATATAAAGTATGCAATACTGATGAATTTTAATACAATATCAATATTGTAATAATACAGCACAGTACAGTAATACATACATTAATACATGGGTAGATAATGGGGAGGTTTTTGTTCATATCTTTGAATGTTTGTAACTCGGTTGCTCATAAGTAGGGGAACTACTGTATATGTAATGCCCTTAAACTCCCCTGCATGGAGGGTGGCCGAGTAAAAGCGGCTGATATCTCACTTGGTAAATTTCTGATGAAGGAAGTAATTATATTAGATCTGGTTGGGTGGTAAATCTTCCGATGAAAGAAGTAATAGGCTTAGGTGTGGCTTGCTGACAAAGTCTTGCAAATAAATATTACTGAACTCTAAATATTATTCTAGTTAGGAAAAAACAGGAGGAACTTACTTGCAAGTTGTATAACTTGGTTCGCGACATTCCACAGTTCGAATCGCTGAAGCAGTTCGATATAGGACATAAACCAATGTTCAACTTTTTCTTCATCTAAAAGTTTCTGCAAGTGATTCAGAAAGAGTAGCATCAGTAATTATGGTGTGACACAGTAAAAATTATTATCATTATTGAGACACTCTAAAGTAGGGTAGATTTCGGATATTAATAATAAACAATAAAGTTAAATTTTATTAACAGATACAAAAATCTTTGTATATAATAAACAAAAAATTTAAATTTATTAACAAATAACAAAATCTACTTTTTAAAATTAAATTTCTCGCAAGCACGGTAATAATGTCTGGTAGAATAGTTCACATACAAATTTACAGGTAATGTACGCCAAAAGTAATTATTCGCTTGACAGAATAGAGAGAGAACATAAACCTTAATGTCAGTAGATGCAAATAATGTGATCGATTTCACGTCACAAACTCCCTTTTTTTTACTGAGGACTAAGATGGCCCCTTCTTGCAAAGACTACGGTTTTGGCAGGTGTGATTGCTACCCTGAGTGACTGTCCTTTCTAACCTCAGACCGTGTCGAGTTTCGAACCGACACCCTGACGAATCAGAGTCATGTGCCAAGGCAGCCACGGGGCAATGACATATGGAATAACTAACCTTTAGTCTGTCACCAAGAACAATAATGCAGGTGACTGACATCTGGACATCGCCCATATTAGCATAATAATAGAGCATGTCGACAACACGCTCCTCACATTTCCACATGGGAATTGCTGCTCCATGAACTTCATTCAGTAATGAAGAAGCTTCAACGACATATCCAGATGATCCGCCTGTCGTTTGCATTCAATAATGAATAATATAAATATAAAGATACTGTATGTAAGATTATATATATATATATATATATATATATATATATATATATATATATATATATATATATATATATATATATATATATATATATATATATATATATATATATATATATATATATATATATATATATATATATATATATATATATATATATATATATATATACCTTTTTATTAATTAAAGACTATTATCCAGCTATAATCTAGGATATTAATCAAAATAGCCATCAATATATAGATAGAATTTCAGTGACATTGTCATACCAAATACATTCAATGCATTTTAGACAGTGTAATTCTAAATGAATTCCCATTATGATTTACACTGTCTAAAATGCAGGATAAGAGATTTCCTATTTAATCCTGTAATACTAATTTCACTCTTCAAGTCCTCTCCGAAAGGAGTCTGCCATACACAAGTAATGGTACACATGTCCCTTTAGCCAATAAATCGTAAAAGTAGTCAAAGCCTAAACCAAACACAGACACACACACCTGCACACACACACATCTGCACACACACACCTGCACACACACAAACGCATGTACACAAGCATGCATGCATGCACATACATACATTTCAAACCATAAAACATGAAACTGTTTTAGAACAAAGATTAAAAATTAATTTTTAAGCTTGCCTTGTTCCTGAATTTCACGCGGAGAACATTTTGAGGCAAAATCTTGCGGAGGCATTGCCGACTGATGTAGAATTTCATGGCGAGGCTGAAAAGCCTCATTGGGTAATGTCCACTCTTGACTCATGTCTAAGTTATTCAGGTTATCGTAATCAAATGGAATCTGATTGATTTCACCATCACCAAAGAAGAAGTCTTGATTAATTGTCATGCCACTAGTCAAAATAAAAAGAGGAAGATTGGGTTTATGATAAACAAAGCAATGCTGACATGTTTTCAAATATTATATTAAGGTCTGTGTATATAACTGAACACCTTAAATATTGATTGTTAAGTATTCAGTACAGGGCAACAACTTTAACTGCTCAAGTCATATTGATCTATCATTAAGTTTAAAGGATTAAAACTGAAAGATTAATCATAAGAGCAGTACAGACAAAAATCTTCTTCTTTTTGAGTAATAAGAATCCTCTACATGGGAATCTGATGAAAGTCCACCATAAAATACAGTATAATATATATAATATGGGCAATCTCGACACAGACAAATTTCGGTGCAGGACCTTTACAGCGCATGACCTTTCCAGAGCCGAGGTTAACCTCGAATAGCTTAAGTTAGGTTAGGTTAGCTGCCGCATCTAATAAGATTTGTGTTATACAGGTTCTGCGATGAACAATGTTTGTGCCGAAAGTGGTCTGCACCGAAACTGTCGCGCCAAACTATCCTACACCCTAAAATATATGTTACTGGATTACCAATGAATGATTAAGATCTACCGACAGAGTAAAGTGTCCATCAATTCCAGATTCACAATTTTTAAAATAATATGCACAACACAAAGAATTGTTACAAGCAATAAACTGACTATTTTTAAAATTACAAACTCCACTTATGTGTAATAGTAATTTTGTTAATAATTGTTATTCATCATTTTTATATTCTCTGTAACAATTTTACATAACTAAGCCTATATAGTATAACTGATAAAGGTAACTACTTTAGTTAATGGAATCTCTTGCTTTTCCTACAAACATATATCATTTATACACTCTCGCAGACTTTTATTAAATTTCAGCATTAACAATTAACGTTCGGTGACATTCCATTTTCATCCTAAAGGCGTTTACCAAAAAATATATGTTCCTGATCGTCAGAATTTAAGTACGAAAGTTACTGCACTTTAATATGCTGTACTTGATTTACAACTAGTAATGTAAAAAAAAAAATGGCAACAAAATTATGCCCCTTGCAGTACCCATCACTTGTGTTAAAACAATTGCTATAATTTAAGTGCTTGATCATAAAAATTTAATTACGAAAGTTATCACAATTTTCTGAGCAGTTCTTGTGTTTTTCATAAATTATAATGTAATATACCAAAAAAACAGGCCTCACTATTATGCGCTTGTGATACCCTTCACTCGCGTTACAATTAATTGCTATCATTATGAAGCGTACCTGGCAATGTCTGTCAGCTTTAAATCATGATTATCCATGTCATCGGTTTCAGTGTCTCCTTCTTCAGCACTAAAACCCCCACCAGAGGTGTCTCCCCCAGCATCTCCTCCAGAATAATGCCTCGATGATCTGCATAACAAATCAGGTATAAGCAGTGATATCACAGAAGCCATACTAATTCTTACAACTACTAGAAATACCACACGACAATTCAAGTGTTTAAGACAGAAATAGTATCGTCAAAATGAAAAGGCTTCAGTCTCTTTTAGCCCTCAAATACAAAAAAGATGTTATATATGCCCAGGCTCCATGCTACAAGCAACTACGAAAGATATTCAGGGGAACTTAATACTCAGACAAGGCATCACTGACATTTACGAACCTCTGATCGTTGTCTAAAGCTGTATCAGGTTGTACACTAGGGTCATCTCTAGATGAATTCTGAAGACCAACCAATGAATCAATACCTCCTCCAACTCCCACGTATAGCATCTGCAGCATCTGCCAAGTCAGTGCCACCTGAAATTACGCAGTAGAAAATTAACTATTACTTTTGTTCCGGTTTTACGTCACGGACTCCCTTTTCTATCAAGGGCTAGGACGGTTCCCTTCTTGCTAAGGACTTGTTTTGGCAGAAGTAATCGTTACCCTGAGTGCATGCCCTTGCTAACCTCAGACCATGACGGGGCGCGAACCCTCGACCTGACGCCTCAGAGTCGCGGACGCTACCGTTTGAGCCATGGTGACTAGAAAATTAACTATTACTATTGTGAATATTTGGCACCTGAAATCACACTGGAGAAAATTAATTATTGCTATTGTGAATATTTGGCACCTGATATCACAGTGGAGAAAATTAACTGTTAGCATTGTGAATATTTGGCACCTGAAATCACACAGGAGAAAATTAATTATTGCTATTGTGAATATCTGGCACCTGAAATCACACAAGAGAAATTTAACAATTAGAATTATGAATGTTTGGCACCTGAAATCACACTGGAGAATATTAACTATAAAATATTATGAATATCTGGCTGTAAGGACTCACATTCTCAGAAGCTATATCTGTCTATATATATGGCCTTATTCTCCCTTGTAAGGGAGTGGCCGAAGTAAAGAACAAGCATTCACCACAATCTAACACATACCTCAACCACTCCTCTTTAGCCTTGGAAAGTAACTGAGGTATATTTTGGATCATAGTGAATGCATGTTTTTTGACTCGGTCACTCCACTTACAAGAAGGAATGAAGCCATGTATATAGACATATAAAGATTCTGAGGAATAGATTTTTTACAGTGGGCAGCACTCAGGGTAACGATTACATCTGCCAAAACAAGTCCTTCGCAAGAAGGCAACCGTCCTAGCCCTTGGTAGAAAAGGGAGTCCATGACGTAAAACCGGAACAGTCAAATATTCATAATGCTTATAGTTTCTCAGAGTAGTTGCATTTATTGCATTACTGTACCACACCGAAAAAGATATGTTAATGATCAGTCCAATGGAACTTCTTCTTCTTCGTCTACATCTTTTCCCACTTTTATGTGGGGTCGATGTTGATCAGTCCAATGGAATATATGCAGTTAATCGAACCTCCGGGTAAAACTAAGTTTACAATGCGAGCATTGTAATATAACAGTCATAAAAATTATGTGTATGTGATAATATCACTAGCAGAAATAGCAAGGTTAATTGAAAAACATTTTCCACATTTTTATATCCAGTTAATCGAACCTCCTGGCAAATCTAAGTTTACAATGCGAGCATTGTAGTTATAACGCAGTCATAAAAATTACGCTTATGTGATAATATCACTAGCAAAAATAGCAAGGTTATTTGAAAAAAAATTTCCACACTTTTCAATATATTAAAGTTTTCTCATTTACTCTTTTGCAGGTCACATAAGGTAAGCAAGATGGCATCTTGTAACCTCAAGCCACTTCATAAGACTTAAGTCTAGTTCAAAGATATTAGTCAGACTACAGGATACAGGTATGTTCCATATACTTAAGTCTAGTTCAAAGACATTAGTCAGACTACAGTATACAGGTATGTTCCATATGCTAAGACTCTATATTGAATGTCCCTCTATTATGGCACCTTTTCTTCCAAAAAGCATCAATATTAACCGGCTAGTAATATTTTTTTTCTTTACATTAGCATCAATTAAAATATAAAGTGTATAATTAAATATGAAATTGCGAAAATGTTGACTTATTGAAATATGTCACGGTATCGTCATCGACGTTATGCGACTTTGAGGTGTCAGGTCGAGGGTTCGCGCACCGTCACGGTCTGAGGTTAACAAGGGCATGCACTCAGCGTAACGATTACATCTGCCAAAACAAGCCCTTCACAAGAAGGCAATCGTCCTAGCCCTTAGTAGAAAAGGGAGTCCGTGACGTAAAACTGGAGCTGGAGCAGTATCGTCATCGACGTTATGTGGTTGTTTATATGGGATCGAGATGATTGTTAAAGGTCATGCTGGTAGTTTTTTTTACCAGAGTATCTTTGGTTTTTCTTTGTATTAGCATCAAATAAAATATGTATATGCACTGTATTTATAAGAAAGACGTTGAAAATGTTAAGCTATCGAAGAGCACTTTTTGTGTCATCGACATTATGGGGTCACTCATAGGGGGGTCTAGGTTGTCTTTAATGGGTATTTTCAACGAAAAGCCATGAGATTGGTAACAAAATTAACAACAAAGGGAAAGTTATTATATACAGTATATATATATATATATATATATATATATATATATATATATATATATATATATATATATATATATATATATATATATATATATATATATATATATATATATATATATATATATATATATATATAAGAGAGGGAGATAGCTCTTTGATCAGTCTTCTTTTTCCTCCAAGTAAATTTCATAAAAAATTTTATCTATCTTCTTCTTATTATTATTATTATTATTATTATTATTATTATTATTGTTATTATTATTATTATTATTATTATTATTATTATTATTATTATTATTATTACATAATCTTGAGACAGCCAAGGCACAAACCAATATATGATGAAGAATAGTTAGATTTTATAAATGTTTTATGAGTTTTAATCGACTTTTTAATGACTGTCCCTTCACCTTTTTGCCTTATGGCCATCTTTCTTATAATCTTCACCTCTTAATCTGATTGTATTATTATTATTATTATTATTATTATTATTATTATTATTATAATATTATTATATTATTATTATTATTATTATTATTATTATTATTATTGTAGTCGCCGTGGCTCAGTCGGTAGCGTCTCCGACTCTGAGGCGTCAGGTCGAAGGTTCGCGCCCCGTCACGGTCTGAGGTTAGCAAAGGCATGCACTCAGCGTAAGGATTACATCTGCCAAAACAAGTCCTTCGCAAGAAGGCAACCGTCCTAGCCCTTGGTTGATAAGGGAGTCCGTGACATAAAACCGGAACAACCGGAACATTATTATTATTATTATTATTATTATTTTCTGACTTTGAAACAACTAAGACACAAACAGATACAGATACATTAGAAGAGGAAAATTAATGTACAATCACAAGCACAGCCATTAATAACTCCACATTACCTGAGCAAGAGGATAACTGTATTTACTTTACAAATATAACTAACTTGCAAACTGTGCAAATTAAAAAGGAATTAAGAAATCCCTCCGGCGATCACCAATTCACTGATCAGAGAGAAGTCTTCAAAGATATTTGCGGAACTCTTGAGAGTTTGTAGAAAATTTGACTTGGTTGCTACCTTCACTGGGTTGTGATCTTTCTTTGATCAGCAGTAAGAATATATAAAACTAATTCATACCATTCTATACTATTTCATTCAGGTTGTAACTCACTGTAGCATAGTAAAATAAAAATATTTTCAATGTCAATACAACATGATAGCATATCCCACAGTTGCTTACACTGTGCTAATAACAAGAGAAGAAGTAAGGCAATAAGTCATCATCATACCCTATACATCATCACCTTTTCTGCTGTCCTATTAGAAGTAAATAAAAAATTCATGACACAAGGGATTACCAGCCAACAACTCTCTCGGACACCCAACAAATACAAAGGCAGAATTCTTTACGTATATTTTAGTCGACATATACGGATGATGAATTATTCTCCCCCACAAAAACATACTAAAGGTAATTTACCTGAGGTCGGTTAAGCTTTTTAGCAACTGAGGCATTATGTTCACATATTTCGGCTAGAGATCTGCCCGTAAGTAGATACTGCTTAGCAGACTGAATTATGTGATATGTAGAGAGAAGATTATCTTCATCACACACTAGCATTTGAACTGAAGATAATACTTGTCCATTGGTCTCATTTACAGCTGGGCGTTTCCTGTACAAGTATTGTATTTCAGAGACTATTTAATACGAACCATCTTTCATACATAGCAACTGATAAAGATCTATATCAAGCCATATTAGTCATTTTCTACAATAAATAGCAAAAGTTCTCTTTACAGAGCTGATAAATTATAAAAAAATAAAAGACACATCTATCAAGTAAGTCATGGCTCAATTATATGGTACAGATCAGGTCTCCCTTTAACATAGCAAATACAAACCTAAACATAGATAATTTAGGTAGAGTGCCAAGTGGTTCCGAGTCTTCTTTTATCTGCATGGCATTTAGAATTCTACCCGTAATACTAATACCCAATCCTGCTGGATTCACTTTTTCTACTGGTCTTGTTGCATCCTTAAATGCATGATGGATCAGTGTGCAATCCTGAAACGAATATAAATGTACTGAATTAATAAACGTTTTACCGCTACAGCTGACAATATAAAATATCGTGATTATGTAGCTTGCTGTTTTTATGATAATAAACATACAGAAGTTCAAAAAGTCTCCTCTGGGATATATTTTCCTCCTCGAAAGATGCCTTATAAAATAGTATAGAATTAATCATTATTCCACGTTATAAGATACTTTAATGATCTGGTTTTACGTCGCAGACTCCTTTTCTTTTAAAGGCTAGGAGAAGGCCTTCTTACAAAGGACTTTGGTTTTGGCAGGTACGAGTGTTACTCTGAAGGAATGCCCTTTTTACCCTCAAACCATGGGTCTTGATCCAACAAGCTCACGAATCAAAGTTAAGAGCGTTACCACTCGGCCACGGTAGGCACAGTACTTTATAAGGCACTTAATAAGAGGGAAGAAATAGCTCAGAGGAGGCTTTCTAAAGCTTCATAGGCTTGTCATACAAAACAGCAATCTGGTCTCAGTTTGGGCTGTATTTCAGTTACATATATCTTTAGACTTTGCAAAAAGAGCAACTATAAGGAGATCAGGCAAAATAGTAGGAGCTTGTAAAGATGTGTAAACCCTAGTACCCCAAGAAAAGTTGAATAACCCCCCCCCCCCCCGCAAATTATAGGGCTGGGCTGGGCTAGGTTAGGTTAGGTTAAGTTAGGCTAGTTTGGGTTAGGTTGATATAGGTTAAGTTAGGTGATGTGACTTGTAAATATAAATAATCCTAGAGCACCCTACAGGCACTATTCTTTACAAGACCCATGGAATACTTACTTTACCAACAGACAGCAAGCTGTTGGGGTCTGCACGCCATGCGATGCAAGTAGTGAGGTTTTTATGTTCGTTAAATGCTGCCAGAGGAATGTATGGTCTTCTAATATCCCAAACGTTAATACTGCAGTCCCAGAGTAGAGCTGAGCTATAGAAAAATGAAACGGGTTAAATAACAGAGTCTACTATTTATTGGTAACGATTACATCTGCCAAAACAAGTCCTTCGCAAAAATGCAACCGTCCTAGCCCTTAGTAGAAAAGGGAGTTCGTGACGTAAAACCGAATCCATATACTGTTTATTGGAAGTTTTTTGCATCATATTAGTCCCCATTATTGGTGTGGACACAGACAGATTGGAGCCCGAGAATTAAGGTTGCATAGGAATCCTAACGTCTCATGGTGGGGTTGATCGTGGGTCGGTCACCTCCCAAGTTCGACTATTCTAACCGCTATGCTATTGTGATTCCCTTATAATAGTCTAAGTATTGAAGACATATTCACATGTTAAAATTATTCAATAGCCCTTAAAAAAGTATATTTATTGCAACAAGAGGTGGTGTGCAGTGGCTAGCAAACCATAAGGCAATGAAGACATATGCAAAATGACTCATGACACTGTAAATATCAAAACAGTACAATTATACAGATACTCCCCAACTTACGAACGAGTTAGGTTCCAGAAGTCTGTTCGTAAGTAGACTTGTTCGTAAGTTCTGTTTAGGCAAAAAAAAAAGTACTGTATAAACACATGCATGTGTAGTACTGCACAGGACTTAGGCTAAAAACACTTGACTACTACATATAACATAAAGTATACAGTATTAATGAATTTTAAAACAGTAATAATAATGTAATAATACAGTACAGTAATAAGTACAATAATGCATGGGTAGATAATGGGTAGGTTTTATGTTTGTATCTGCGAACGTTGTAACTCAGTTGTTCGTAAGTAGGACAGCTTCTATATTTTTAATATTCATCCCCTTGAATTTCTAAGCTGACAAATCAATTTAGACAGAAGCCTTCCAATTCCTTACCAGAATGGGAGCATTTGTATGAAACACTATGTTTCAACTAACAAAGTCTCTTTGTATTTGCAAGGCTAATATGATAGACATCCTAAACTTGTGAAACTATCTTGGTTACAATTCCACGCACAGTAAAGAAAGTACAATTCATCAGTCATAATGCATTCCTATTAATTTAGAAGACATCTTTTGTTGGATGCAAACAAAAATAAAACAAATATATATTAAATGAGATGCATCATTAGAGAAAAGAGGAAAGAAGTTGACATGAATAGCAACCTTTTTGAAATTTATTATCATCTTCTATTGCACTTATCAATATTTGTTATGTCAAAGAAGTTTGGTATTTACAACTTCTTTCTATTGCTGACATTCCTTTCCCAATTAAAGTTCTGCTTTTAACTATCCTAGCCAAGTTACTACATGTTTTGCATACTAAATTCATTGCATTCTTTCCCTCGTCTACTTTTCCTCCTGTTTCCTTGTAATATTGCCTAGTTATAAGCAATGTTACTCAAACTACACATTACAGTTGTCCTTCATCTTACACAGGTTTCAGCAGTGTGGTTTTGAATACATACAGTTGGAAAATAAAAAAAAAGTAAAATTTCATATAATATTTCCCCCCCCAAAATACATTATTACAACTACAGTACTGTTTTTAGATAAATTTAAGTTGTATTTAGCAAAGTTTCTGCACACTAAAGTATTTGGACATAATGCAAAGTATACAGGAAGCTGGGAATAAATTTTTATGAGGGTTTTGGCTGTACAGGGGATGTGATGGAACCCTTGAACAGTGTAAAATGATGGACAACTACGTATTTTTTCTAATCTGATAAAAACTTTAACATAATTCGCCTACACTTTTAGTGTCTTCTGTTCATCCAAGCAACAGTTTGAGCCTTTCTTATTCTTTCTTATTATCTTAACTGCAGAACAATCACAATTTTCCCCCTAACTGATATTCCCATTATTTATAAGACTTCCTCCTAGCCACTGTGTCTTAAAACATAACATAACATAAACATAACATTCATTTACAGCAACACATCAAGAAAAATAAAAATTATTAAAACTCACCTTGCAATATGATACTTAGTGTTTGGTCGCCACTTCACTCGTCCAACTGAGGCAATAGTTTGAATAGTGTTACACTCATTAGGGAGCTCACTCAGATCCCATACCTGTAAATCATAATCGGTATAGAGTTTCCTTAAAAATTTAATATCATTCTCTCCCTATCAAGTAAACGATGCTATTTTCTTACCCAATAACTTTCTTTTCACGCATTATTCAGAAGCTATTTAAAAATTAAATACATGATGAACTAAACAACAGTGTTTTGATTATGTATTATACAGTTCTCCAGAAGAAAAACACAAGGTGGTTGTACCAAAGATAGAAAGGTTACAGGATTTAATCTTATCAAGCCAACAGAGGAACAAAGATTGTGAAAACATACCAATCTAGGTTATGGAATAAAATATCAAAATTAGCTAGTATATACATAAAGTAGCTCCTCATAGCCCACATTTTGTATAATTCTTAAGAAAAACAGGAACAAGTATAAACAACCCAACACAGGACTTTAGTGTTGGCAAATGTGACTGTCACTATGGGTGAATTGCTCTTTCTAACCTCAGACTGTGGCATCCTTGAGCCCACGCTCGACAAATCAAAGTCACGAGCATTATCACTCAGCCACGGCAGCCACACATTACAAGAAATAGAGTATAAGATATAAGAGAAACAAAAAAGTGAAACCAACCTTTATTGTTTTGTCCCTTCCAGCCGTTGCTATCCAGTTTTTGACATCTGGATGCCAATCCAGGGCAAAAATGGGTCCACCATGAGCAGGAAATTGTTTCTCAACGTGATCCGCTCTACGCATATCCCAGAGCTGCACATTCCCATTCTCAGAAACCGCACAGAAATGCATGTGATTGTAAGGATTGAACTGCACATCTCTGACACTCTCAGTATTGCTGCAACACACAAATGACTGTTAACACATACGTGCAATGCATTAGTGATCTCTTTTACAGCACGGGCTCCCTTTCCTAAAAAGGGCTAGGACGGTGCCTACTTACAAAGGGCTAGTACAGTGGTAACGCGCTGGCTTCGCATTCATGAGCTCGAAAGATTGGTTCCCGTCCAAGACCGAGAGTTTAAGCTGTTTACTGGCAGGAACTGCTGTGGGTGGACACCACAGTGGGGGGTTGGGGCTTACCCTGGCTGACGAATACCCATTGTATTGAAATGGAAATAAAGTATTATTATTATTATTATTATTATTATTATTATTATTATTAAGTGTGACTTTAACCCTGAGTGAATGCCATTCTTACATCAGACCATGGCTTGCCACGCATTCTCGGCCTGGCCACACATACAATACATTAGTAATCAGTGAATACTGTACTGAGTGACTTGATTACACATATTGCCTGCATTAGAAATATTATTAATTACTCTTCATTGTAGAGTGTATGCAAGTGAGATAATAAATAAGTATGGTTCAAGTGATGTGCAAGCGTAAATATTTTGTTTGTTTTACTTATTTATTCATTTAGTTGTAAGAATGCACCTTTTTATACGTCGCAATTAATTCTCATGAATGGGCATGGACACAGACAGGTTATAGCTGAGGCTTGAGACTAGATGCCCTTCCTAACATACTGTGGTTGGCTCATACCACATTAGTTACCTCCAGACTCGTGCATTGTGCCACTGAGCTACCTTAGCTCCCATACTCTTTCAGTTGTAAACTTCCTCTATTCCATGCTTCATAACATGCTTTGTATGTTATGAAGCAAATAAAAGAACTAGTGGAATAAGTCCCACCTGCTTAGTCTTTGAGTATTGTAGGATAAGAGTGAAAGGGGAACTGGAGGTCAGAAGAATTCTTGCTACCTTAGGTTCATTTGCTACAGATAAGAATGATCTTTGAGGTTAAGCAGGATATGGCATTGCTTCGTATATGAGGACCTCTCCTACTGTAGAAATTTCAATTTATCTGGGTATTTCAACAGCATTTTACATTGCAAAGATTTTTGGTAAAATGACTTGCAGGGGAACATGCAAATACACACCTGGTAAACGTAGAAACCGCTTCCTTTCTTCGTAAATCGAACAGCTTCATGAAACCGTCTTGCGACCCGGATATTAATAAGTGTGCCTCAACGGGATGAAAGCTTACCTGTTATGAAATGAAAATGCATCATTAATACTTACTCTAACAGACCAGATTCACAAAAATATATAACTACACATATAGATATGTGTACCAAAGACAGCCATGGTATGTGTATGTGTTTATGACTGCTTATCACACATAATAGAAACATAATTACTATTCAGAACAATGGTTAAAGTGCACTGGTGTAGTTTACACACAACTTCAAAAGTTACTGCTTAAATATAACTTTAATGACTTCATTCAGAATACGATGACGATGCATTTTGAAGTATCTGAAGTGCTTTGTAATCTAAAATGACTGACTGATAGTTATGTAGGTTTTTTTAAAAAAAATTTAATAATTGTGGGAAGTGATTCATGGTTATGTGAGAAGACAAGGAGGCCTGTTTTTTTCTTTTTTTTCATATGAAATTTATGGTATTCAGGCATTTTTTAAATTTTACCTCAGTCATTTTCTAAGACTTTCCTTCATATTTTATTTAATATCACTATTTATTTATGCAAAAACATGCTATAACCAATGGCGACGGCGATGTTTGAAGCTCTTAACCATTTTTTCATACTCAAGAAGAAATACTTTTGACAAAACGATCATTATTTGAAATATAATTATAAAAAATTTCTGCAAGCACACTTAAGTACTCTTTTATTGCACTAGCCAAATGATGGGTTTGTTTCATATATAGAGCAGCTGAGGATTTAGACTGTTTTAAGCAAAGCAGTGAGCAACCTTTTCTACACAACATGTGGCAAACCGGAGACTTCTTGCAACTAAACGTATATTTTTTTGTCCATACGCAAGAAGTGAAGAATAAAATTCTATGCCAATGCACATATACAAATATACGTACAAAAGAGTACATATGTAGTATATAGTTCATCACTTTATTTACAAAATAAAACAGTATTGCAATGGAGCAGAATGTTATTCCTCACTGTTCGCGGCTGCAGACGAAAAATCTAGACGTAGTTGTCAAATGTCGTCAGAATTCCATGCTAGCTGACAAAATTCTACAAAACGGCTTCACAGGCAGTAAGACAGACATACATGAGTATGTGTCATATCTTGAAAGAGAGTCCTTAACTAAGCCAGGAACAATCTTACCTTGTGGACTGTTCTTTTATGATCACTGAACACGCAATCCATTTTGGATCTTGACATTTTGTTCAAGTTCCATGTGACTACAGCCCCGTTGGTGGCAGCAGTGGCTAGCACTGCCTCTGTAAAACCATTTACTAATAAATAAACATGTGAAGAAAAATTGAAAATTTCATACTATAGAATTGTAAGTCACGCCGAACCTGGCTTGCATGCTATAGTAGCAACAACGTTACAAAATAATGACATATGTTCGTTCAGTCGTTATCCTAATATTTATCTCTAAAACACTGTATATCATGAACCAATTAATGTGTGCTATTTCATTAAGTAATTAGTGTGTGTTATTTCATAAACCAATTCGAAAACATTATTTCATGAACTAATTAGTATGTTACTTTGTGAACCAATTACAGTGTGTTATTCCATGAACCAATTAGAATGTATTATTTCAGGAACCAATTAGTGTTTTATTTCGTGAACCAATATGAGTGTGTTATTTCATGAACTAATTAGAGTGTTAATTCATGAACCAATTAAAATGTGATACTTCATGAACTGATTAAAGTGTGCTATTTCAAGAACCAATTAGTGTTTGTTGTCTCACAAACCAATTAAAGTGTGTTAATTCATAAATCATATGTAGTGTGTTGTCTCACGAACCAATTAAAGTGTGTTAATTCTTGAATTAAAATGCAGTGAATTGTCTCATGAACCAATTAGTGTTTGTTATTTCATGAACCAATTAGTGTGCGTTATTCCACGAAGCAATTAGAGTGTTATTTCAAGAACCAAATAGGTGTGTGTTACTTCAAGAACAAATTACAGAATCTTATTTCAAAATTCAATTACAGTGTGTTATTGCAAGAATCAATTAGATTGTTATTTCAAGAAAAGATTAGTGTATTAATTCTTGAACCAACTGCAGTGTATTATATCAAGAACTATTCATTGTGTAATTTCATAAACCAATTAAAGTGTTTTTTCGTGAACAAATTAGAATGTGTTATCTCATGAACAATTAGAGTGCATTATTCAGTATCAAGAAATATGACCCACAGATATTATCTGTCTATATACATGAGCTATTTTTCCTTATAAAGGGAGTGGCTAAGTCAAGGCAAAATATACTAAATAAAATGATGATTAGGAAACTTACCATCTACTGGATGCCAAACAACATCATTGCAGGAAAAGTTCAGGTTAAGATTTTTTCCGGCACGTAAGTTGGTTTTTTCCACCAAGTCATCTTCGTCAATACTGTATATCTTAAATACTGAAGAAAAAGTAGTCATTTGTATCAGAAAACTTTAAAAATTACATAAAAGGCCAAAATATTATTCTTAATAAATGAGAGCAAATTTCAGCTACCAGTGACAGTCTCTAATTTATTTTCAACAAATTTTAAGCCAACTGCATAATGCCCATATATTTTCCATAAACAAAATACTATTATGCAACCAAAACATGAAGTCTTGTTGTTTCCTTGCAATTTCCCCTCTAGCATAATTACTGGCCACCCTCAAGTTTTTTCCTTTTTCATTTATACCAAATTGAAAAGAATCTTTTCACTGTCAGAATATCATTTTGAAACTGAACACGCTAAAGGGATATCTATATGGCATTTCTGTAAACAGACACTCCTCGACTTACGAACCAGTTAGGTTCCAGAAGTCTATTCGTAACTTATGTGTAGCTGAAAAAAGTACTGTACAGTACATAACAATGCCGTACTGTACAGTACTCAGGCTAAAGACACTTAGCTACTACATAAAACATAAAGTATACAGTATTAATGAATTTCAGTACAGTAATTGTAATGTAATAATGCTATAAAGTACAATTATACATACATTAATACATGGGTAGGTTTTTGTTTGCATCTGTGAATGTTCGTAACTCGGTTGTTTGTAAGTAGGGGAGCTTCTGTACATATCATAGAAGACCACATCAAATGAATGCACTATTGACTGAGATATAAGTCATCATCACAGCACAACTAGTTAACTATTTATAATATTACTTACCTGTAGCCATGTTGTGGCCAAAGAGGAGGTAATTCGAGGAGAAGACCATGTATGTAGGAGGGTTATCAATATGGAAGAAGTGGAGGGAAGGAGAGAATGAGGAAGGCCGAAGTACCAATGGAAGAATAATATAGCAAATGACGTCCGGGATAAGGGGCTAGGGGATATGCTAGACAGGAAAAAGACGAAAAGGATAGCAAGAAACAGATGCCCCACACAGACATGAGTTAAAGCTGAAGATAAAGAAGAAGAAGGAGAATATGACCTCCCTTCATCTTTTCTATACCATTAGTATACTCACCATGACGGCCAGCTATGACAACTTGCTGATTATCGGGACTCAGAGCTAACGCGTTTGCTGGCACGTCCTGGGTAACGCAAATGGTGCGCATTGTTCACTAGTTTCCACCATCAGCAAACTGAAATATATTCCATATACAAGTTCATCCATTGCACATAGTAGGTTGGCCCATGGCATCAGCCATCTATTGGGATACTACACCTGAAGGTCTTTTGTACATAGATATGTATTAGAATGCTTGAGGTCCTAAAGTATTTACATTGTAAAGATTTTTATACTGGCGACTGTGAGATATAAACATATTATTTTGTTATATTAACAAAATGTTATAGAGTTATGCCTTAGCAAACATTATATATGTTAACTGCATATTCAGACTATTACTGCATTAATTTTTTGGGGGGGTATTTTCTTTACACCTGCACCCGTCTCAATGTCGAGGTGAAAATTATATTTTTCCTCTGGATTTTTATGTACATTGAATGATTATTACCTTCAAAACCGTCGGAAAATATATGCAGACCTAACTTAACCTGGTCTATCCCAAGTTAACCGAACTTAAAATAGTAATTTACAAAAGTTTTTTTGGGTCACAATCATTCAAAAATATTAATAACCATAAAAAAATGCCATAAATTACTGTTTTATCATCAGGTTAGGTTTGGTGGTTAAGTTTTCCTCTAATTTCCGATGGTTTTGAAGGTCATATCCATTCAAACCACATCAGAAACCAATAGGAAAAATAAAATCATCACTTCCAAAATGAGACGGGTGCCATTGTAAAAATATGAACAATGAAAATATAACATTATTTTCTTGAATTTAACTGGCTAAGAGTGAAAGAAAGTACGTGTGGATGCCCCATATACCTTCATGGCTTTTATTTTTTTTTTTACATGTTAAAGTCCCTATTAATCCTCATAATGGGGGTGGACAACGACAGACTAAGGTCAGGGAATTAAGGCTGGACGCCCTTTTCAACACCCCGTGGTGGGCTAAATACCAACAACAATAAATCTGGGCGTCAAATTCGTAAATACCATTGTATCATATTTCAAAAGACAGGATTTCAATATTTACCCATTTACAAGGCATATAATGGATGATTTATTAGAACTGAGCCAAGATTTCGTGTGAAAATAAGAACAATCGGTGTACTTTGTTTACATATTACGGCCATATGGGGATGTAAACTCGTCATTGATTGGTTGTTTGAGAGTCAGATGTTGAACACAGCCTTTAGAACGGCTTTCCAATTTAGGGTTCGCGCCCCGTCACGGTCTGAAGTTAGCAAGGCCATGCACTCAGGGTAACGATTACATCTGCCAAAACATGTCCTTCGCAAGAAGGCAACCGTCCTAGCCCTT
This sequence comes from Halocaridina rubra, assembly GCA_037179515.1. Classification (NCBI taxonomy): domain Eukaryota; kingdom Metazoa; phylum Arthropoda; class Malacostraca; order Decapoda; family Atyidae; genus Halocaridina; species Halocaridina rubra. The sequence goes on along the minus strand of JAXCGZ010013402.1, from coordinate 53,057 downwards.
GGTACAAAAGGGAGTCCGTGACGTAAAAGCACGCTTTTTTTATTTTTTTACTTTGTCCTCTGCTTTACCCCATATTTATATGGGGTCGCTGTTTTTTGCTAGCCTTTTCCACTTTTTTCCTGTCTCGCGTATCCTGTTCCCCTAGCTTAAGGGTTCTCAAACCGGGGTTCGTGAACCAATAGGGGTTTGTAGAAAGATTTTCAGAGATACTTAGATGACTCACGAAAAAGTATAAACATAATTTTTTATTTCTAAAATGAGTGTTATGTCAGTGTTACTGCTTTAAAAAGTCATTGTAATTTCAATCATATTTTGATATTCATTTCAATATGAATGTATTTGGAATTTTTCTTACTATAATACAATTCCATATTCGCTGTTCGAATTAATGGGGTACGGGTAAATGGTGTTCTATCTTGGGGATACTTAACGGGAAAAAGTTTGAGAACCCCTAACTTAGCCTTTTGTCCTGTATATCATTTGTTGCTTTCCACAGCTGTAAAAGCATTATTTTCTCTCTTTGCATTTCTTTTATGTATAGTTTCTCTTGGATGTTTGAAGATAAATTTGATGTTTTTATTATTTTCTTCATAAGGCTGAATTAAAAGGCGATATTTTTTTCTATGTATAAATAGCACCGTGACTCAAGCGACTTTGAGGCGTCAGGTCGAGGGTTCGCGCCCCGTTACGGTCTGAGGTTAGCAAGGGCATGCACTCTGGGTAACAATTGCATCTGCCAGAACAAGTCCTTCGCAAGAAGGCAACCGTCCTAGCCCTTGGTACAAAAGGGAGTTCGTGACGTAAAACCGGAACAAATAGCTTCTTAGCCATAGCTATAGCGAAGTCTACCTTGTACAGTGATTCTGTTCTAGCTAATTTTGATGTGATGTGTTTTACGTCACGGACTCCCTTTCCTCTTAAGGGCAAGGACGGGGCATTTTTGCGTAGGACTGTTTTTTTTTTTTTTTTTTGGCAAGTGCGACCGCTACCCAGAGTGAATGCCCTTTCTAACTCCAGGCCGTGGCGCAACTCGAACCCACGACATGATGAATCATAATAGCGAACGATGCCATTCGGCCACGGCGGTCTGTTGTATATAAAACAAATAACTCTAAGGCCGCTTTCACATCATAGTGGCACGTCACACGTGGCATGCCACGTGGCACGCCAGTTGAAAACGAACATTGTGGCACATGGGACGTGTCATGCCACTTCTGTGTGAAAGGTTTCATATATTTCCGGATGTTCGTTTTCAACTGTCGTGCCACGTGCGACATGCCACTTTGGTATGAAAATGACTCAATTCAATATCTCGTAGGATACTCAAAAACTTCTGAAGCAATGAATCTTTAATAAATTATATTTTCTTTGTAAGTTTTTTGAATTGTATATAAGAAGCTTATTAATTTTATGTAAAAAAAAAATCACTGCTTGTATTGAATTCATGTTTTTTTTTCCCTTGGGTATTTTTGAGGGTTTTTTTTCCTTGGGTGTTTTTTGAGTTTTTTTTTTTGTCATTTATATTTAATGAGTTTAGTAATGATGTTGTGTTTCCTTAGTCTTTTTTTTTTTTTTTTTTTTTTTTTTACAGAATTCTGTTACGCGAGAAGTCTATCATTAATATTTAGTTAAATCTATAGACTGCGATGCAATTATTCATATATGATTATGCTCTTGATATGAGAACGAGAGAGAGAGAGAGAGAGAGAGAGAGAGAGAGAGAGAGAGAGAGAGTCAAGTAAAAAGCGCAGTATAATCACCTTCCTTTGTATTATTATTATTATTAGTAGTAGTAGTAGTAGTAGTAGTAGTAGTAGTAATAGTAGTAGTAGTAGTAGGTTACCCTTCTATATTCTATGTGTGTAATAATAGAGTTATTAAAGAAAAAAATACCTTTATTTTATTTTCATAATATAAAGTTTAAGCAATTACTATCACACATGTTATTTCAGTAGTTTATATATATATATATATATATATATATATATATATATATATATATATATATATATATATATATATATATGTGTGTGTGTGTGTGTGTGTGTGTGTGTGTGTGGTGTGTGTGTGTGTGTGTGTGTGTGTGTGTGTGATTACCTAATTGTGATTACCTAATTGTGTTTACGGGAAAGAGCCCAAAGCTCGTATCTTCCCGTCTCCTCATCGGTTCCATTTTAGACTTAGTGATACTTATCATACCTGTCCTTAAAACTATGGATTGAGATAGCATTAACTACCTCCTCGCTTAGCCAATTCCAATTATCAACTACTCTTACACTGAAAAAGTATTTCCTTACATCCTGCAAAGAAGTTTTCTTACGAAGCTTCAAACTATGACCTCTAGTTCTAGAGCCAGCCATATCAAAATATCCATCCCTATCCACTCTATCATAACCATGAAGGAATTTAAAGACTGTCACCATATCCCCCCTCACTCTTCTAGCTTCGAGTGATGGTAAGTCTAATTCTCTCAGCCTCTCATCATAGCTGAGATTGCGTATTTCTGGCACCAGTTTCGTGGCATGCCTTTGAACTTTTTCAAGCTTAGCTATGTGCTTTTTCAAGTGCGGATTCCTAAAGGGGGCTGCATATTCGAGTTTTGGCCTCACATAGGTTACATAAATATTTCTGAACATTTCCTTGTCCATGTGCCTGAAGGCTATCCTTACATTTGATAAGAATGCATATGCTGCCCTTACTATGCCATTTATATGTATTTCTAGAGACAAATCTGCCACTATGTTTACTCCTAGATCTCTCTCATTTTCTGTCTCTTGAAGTTGTACTCCAGCCACCGAGTAGTCAAGCTTGGGCCTTCTTGCACTTGCACTTGTGTGTGTGTGTAAAACAGAAAGTGCCAATGTCGTTTGTTCGTCATGACGATCTGTTCATCTGAGAAGATTCACACGCCTCCAAGAACTCCATGGCGATTGGACCAAATTTATACTTTTTCTGCTCCTTGGACACACATTCGAGGTGTCCAGTTTTGTAGTGGTGTCTGCAAAATTCAGAAGTCATTTAGGAATATTAACCAATTGGTTCCTAGAGGGGAAGCAATGTGGTGAGAAACGAGAAGATGAAAAGATGAATGTTGTTCCGGTTTTACGTCAAGGACTCCCTTTTCTACCAAGGGCTAGGACGGTTGCCTTCTTGCGAAGGACTTGTTTTGGCAGATGTAATCGTTACCCTGAGTGCATGCCCTTGCTAACCTCAGACCGTGACGGACACGAACCCTCGACCTGACGCCTCAGAGTCGCGGACGCTACCGCTTGAGCCACGGCGACTACATATATATATATATATATATATATATATATATATATATATATATATATATATATATATATATATACATACATATATACACACACACATATATATATATATATATATATATATATATATATATATATATATATATATATATATATATAGAGAGAGAGAGAGAGAGAGAGAGAGAGAGAGAGAGAGAGAGAGAGAGAGAGAGAGAGAGAGAGAGAGAGAGAGAACAAAGGCTCTCTTAAAATTAAATTAAATTATATAAAATGGTGCCATTCAGTATTGCAATATTGGCATTATTCCACTTCTGATATGCCATTGACTTTACTTTGCCAGGTAATTAATGTCACTTTCTGGAATATTGATTGGCTTTATATCTAACAATAGAAAATACACAAGTATTGGCATAAGCTACATTCCTGGTAATGTGTGTAGGACTTCATGATCCAGGTAGAGCCAAGTGCAGAGTGTGAAATTTCAAGCAGTAAGCAAAGAGAGCTAACGTCGTGTCTGTCACTAGTATGAGAATCTAGAATCTAGAGTTATACCTAAAATTCGTCATCGTAAAATTTGGCACTAGATATCTTAGAAGACTTTCTAGAGATGCCTTTTTTTTTTTTTTTTTTTTTTTTTTTTTTTTAGGAAGACATACGATGAATATATTATTAGAAAGTCAATTTACTATCAAAAATTACCCACAGAATCATAAACGAATCACATAATGCTAATGGAACATTATCAATAAGGCCGCTTTCACACCAAAGTGGCACGTCGCATGTGGCATGCCACGTGGCACGCCAGTTGAAAACGAACATCCGGAAATATATGATACTTTCCACATAGAAGTGGCGTGGCACATGGGACGTGTCACGCCACTTCTGTGTGAAAGGTTTCATATATTTCCGGATGTTCGTTTTGAACTGGCATGCCACGTGCAACATGCCACTTTAGTCTGAAAGCGACCTTAAGCGATGATCATAGTGTGGCATCCCGTAGAGGGGATTCTTGTGCCTTAGACATTAGTTCACATATAAGTGTTCTGGTCCTGCAAGTCTGCAACGTTGCGACAATTAATAACCTAATCTAACCTAACCTAACCCATCTTTCAACCATTACTTAATGAAGTACAAAGTAACATCAGTGCCAGAGGTGTTTACATAAGATACCAGAAAGCATTTTTCTATACCTCTCTACGATTGGTACACCTTGAAGGGCAAAGTACTCTGCCCTCGTCGGACCTGGGCACAAAGAAAACATTAAGAAGGATAATCAGTAGCTTAAGGACAAGGCAGACATAAGAGAATTATAAACAATTAGGACAGGTCTAAGGAATAGTCAAGGAAATGAAAACCTATATACATGGCAGGATTAGGCCCTGAGATGATGTACAACATTTGACTCACTGGAAAAATCCCTCAAAAATGAACTAAAATGAAAAGAGATGAAAATACTCTGAGCTAAATCTCTTATTTAAACAAGGAGCATGAGAGTCCATTTAGAATTCATAGCTATGGGCGGAAAAAGGTATTATTTACTGATTGGTTGGAGAACTACTGTTTTTGTTCTTTGGGATGAGGTTTCACAGTATGTTAAAATTTGTTAAGTATCTAGTTTCTGAGATTAAATATCGAAGTTTAGTGGAAAGAAATATGTATATTTGGTGCTCATGAGGTCGGCAATCTCGTTTTATATTTTTAAATTAAAAGAGTTTTGCATATTAATAACTACGCCAGCAGCCTATTCGAGATAGGATGAAGCTGTCTCCACATTTTTTATATAGTAGTAGTAGCAGTAGCAGCAGTAGTAGTAGCTGTAGTAGTTTTGCATATAAATAATTAGGCCAGCAGCCTATTCGAGATAGGACGAAGCTGTCTCCACATTTTTTATATAGTAGTAGTAGTAGTAGCAGCAGTAGTAGTAGTAGTAGTAGTTTTGCTTATGAATAATTAGGCCAGCAGCCTATTCGAGATAGGACGAAGCTGTCTCCTCATTTTTAATATAGCAGCAGTAGTAGTAGTAGCAGCTGTAGCAGCAGCAGCAGCAGCAGTAGTAGTAGTAGTAGTAGTAGTAGTAGTAGTAGTAGTAGTAATAAATAAAAACAGGGTCACTCACCGAAGTCCCCTGGCAAAACTATTATAAGTCAGATCGGTTACTTTCTGGTTATTGTCCCTGGATTGCCAGATTTTTGTGATGATATCAGGTCTCACCAGAGAGAAAATTCCTTCCTTTTTGTTCTCCCATCGAATAATTTCAGGATTCATCTTTGGATCCAGTAAAAGTCTGGCCAAATATTCCCAGTTTTTGGGTCCACGATCTGAAAAAAAAAAGATATAATATCAAATGTATTAGAAAAAGATAATGCTGGAAATGGTGATTGCGGTATAATACTTTGCAAATTATAAGAGATGAAATCCTTTACTAATATAACAATAACTTCTTAATTACATTAAAAAATCCTTGGCAATTTCCAATACCTTTATTTCTGTTTCCAGCTGGAATTTTTTGGAGTAGGTGGTCTGTCTCTAATGTCAAAAGCTCTTTCACTTCACTGGTGGCTTCATCGACCCCGGGTTTTTTTCCTGTTAATTAGGGATACATAATTAAATTACTAGTAGTCACCGTGGCTCAAGCGGTAGCGTCCGCGACTCTGAGGCGTCAGGTCGAGGGTTCGCGCCCCGTCACGGTCTGAGGTTAGCAAGGGCATGTACTCAGGATAAAGATTGCATCTGCCAAAACAAGTCCTTCGCAAGAAGCAACCGTCCTAGCCCTTGGTAGAAAAGGTAGTCCGTGACGTAAAACCGGAACTAACTAACTAACATCATTACATTACTAAAAAAAATGTATTTTTATTTTATTTTATTGAAATGAGTTCATTTTCTTATCTTTAATGGGCCTTTTCCTGTCATATTAGATTGCATGGTAACATTACAGTTATATATATATATATATATATATATATATATATATATATATATATATATATATATATATATATATATATATATATATATATATATATATATATGCAATCCTTTACACACATAATCAGTGTACTAAGGCATAGAAGAAAAGAGAAAATTCTCAGCTAACTGCTGGAGTTAGGGAATGTACACATCCCACTGAATGTCTACGTTCACTTTACTCTCTCTTCCGAAAATCAATCATGGCTTTCTTCTTTTTTTCCTTTTTTTATCAAATTTCTGATATATATATATATATATATATATATATATATATATATATATATATATATATATATATATATATATATTTATATATATATATATATATATATATATATATATATATATATATATATATATATATATATATATATATATATATATATATTTGTGCATAGTTTTAGCTTCAGAGAGGAACGCATATTTTTCTTAAGGTTCAAAGTCATTATTTTTCAAATATCTCCAATGAAGAGTGTAAATAGAGAGCTTCTCCCATATGGTACAGATCTTTTCGCCAGCAATAACCAAAAACAAATCCCTTCTGCCATGGTATATGAACTTTCAAAGGTCAACCTTTATCGCCAGGTTTTGATACATACCTTGCCAAAAACAAATCACTAGAAAAAAATAGGGTTAGGATGTTATATTACCTAAGGGGCCATTTTGGAAGAAATTCTTGTCTAATCATCTTTTCCTAATGAAGATTTTCCTTCAAGCTCGTATACAAAGGCAGAAGGAACTTCATATATAAGATTATTTCTGGCGAAGAGATTTATACCTCCCTGGGAGGTTTCTCCACACTCTTCCATTGACAATGCACTTGGCTCTCAACCAGGAGATATCGATTTCATTTCCCCAAGGCGGGGGTGCCTCGTACAGCTCCTCTTCACCAGAGAGGTTCAAGAATGTAAATTGAGAAGAAATTGATGTTCCTTGTGTGGCAGCTCTTGTCACCTTAGTAAGTTTAGAGAGTACAACTTGTTTGTTTGTTTGTTCCGGTTTTACGTCACGGACTCCCTTTTCTCCCAAGGGCTAAGACGGTTGCCTTCTTGCGAAGGACTTGTTTTGGCAGGTGTAATCGTTATCCTGAGTGCATGCCCTTGCTAACCTCAGACCGTGACGGGGCCCGAATCCTCGACCTGACGCCTCAGAGCCGCGGATGCTACCGCTTCGGCCACGGTGACTACTTAGAGAGTACAGCTATTAATGAAATATAATGCGAAGAGATATATCTATGGATGCTTTAAATAGTGGTAGAAGAAGGCCACAGTAGCTCAGAAGTAGAGCGCGCAAGTCGAGATGTGACGAACCTGACGCGAGTTACATCATGGCTATGATGCAATCGGAAAAGCATCCAGCAGTGTCAATGGAAGAGTGTGGAGAAACCTCCCAGTGAGGTATAAATCTCCTCGCCAGAAATAATCTTATATATGAAGTCCCTTCTGCCTTTGTATACGAGCTTTCGAAGGAAAAGTTTCATCATCAGGAAACGATGATTAGCCAAGAATTTCTACTTCCAAAGTGGTCCCTCAGGTAATATAACCTCCTAACCAAAAGTTTTTTCTAGTGATTAGGTTTTGGCAAGGTATGTATCAAAACCTGGCGATAAAGGTTGAACTTTGAATGTTCATATACCATGGCAGAAGGGACTTGTTTTTATGGTTATTACGGGCGAAAAGATATGTACCTTATGGGAGAAGCTCCTTATGTACACTCTTCATTGGAGATATTTGAAAAATGATGACTTTGAACCTTAAGAAATATATACGTTCCTCTCTGATGTTAAAGCTATGCATATATATATATATATATATATATATATATATATATATATATATATATATATATATATATATATATATATATATATATGTATATATATATATATATATATATATATATATATATATATATATATATATATATATATATATATATATATATATATATATATATATCAGAAATTTTATAAAAAAAGGAAAAAAAGCCATGTGTCCGCCCCCATGTATAGGGACTTATTATGACACACAGAAAATGGAAAAAGCAACATAATAATAGTAGTGGATCATCAGAAAGGCATGTATGTTTCGGATACTTATGATCAATTCTGGTGAAGAGACTTGTATCTCCACTAGAGATTCTCTCTCTATACACTCTTGAAAGGATATTTCTGAAGCACGGTGTCTTGGTGCATATATAAGATTAATTGCATTAATTCTACTTCTTGAACCGATAGATTGCTAAATATTAATTATATAAAAGCTGGTAGGATATCTAAAAGCATGTTTTGTTACTTACTTCTTTCTTTGTTGTTATATCTAGGACGATCACGCTGGCGCACTCCTCCTCCAAAAGCTGGTAGTCCTTTGTCCAGTTGACGCCCTGGTTTTCTCTGATGCATCGGTGTCGCCTGTTCTGACTTTACATTTACTTCTTGAATTTGACTTGGTTCCTTCTGTAAATGGGCTGCTTTTGGCTTGGTAGATATTTGGGTACTGAATGCTGAATCGTCATTTATGTCATGTGACCCAGGGTCATAGTTATTAGGAATTGGATCATATGAAGATGACAGATTAATCAATGTTTCTTCAATTTCACCGTCCTTTGAAATATCGCTAAAGCAAGGATCGTAGTTATAACGAATATTACCATATTGTATTTCAATAGTTGAGGGTTCTTGCATGAGAATTTCCAGAGAGCGGGGTTCGTGGTTGTCGTAATTGGTGTCATAAGGTTGTAATTGAGCCAGTGAGGATTCTAACTGGAGATTCTCAGTTGTATCTTGTGAGGTGCTGGGATGTTCCCCTCTTAATGAAGGTATATATCCTCGGTCATATTCATTTCCGTCATCTGAAAATAAATCAAAGTATTGACGCATTTATAAAAGGGTTTTAAGCGTAGGCAAATTTTGCCTTACGTGGAGATTGGCAAGATTAATTGACATTGTAAGATGATGGACAACTGTATATTAATATGAAATGTATTGTAATATATTGTAAATTATAAAACTGATTAGAAAGTTCTTTTATAACAAGCTTCTGACCTAATTCTTATGACCTATCATCCTTAAAAAAAAAGCAGATCTATCGTCATCTCATGGCCTAGTCCTCCATATCTCTGGGTCCTTTGTACTTTGACTGTTTTTTCTGTCTGTCATTTTCCTTTGTGTGATATTACCTCATCTCTGCCTTTTCCTTAACCTTTTTCTTTTCCTTCGTCTTGGTGTTTTCTTGTGACCTGGCCTTTATTGATTAGGGCAGTTTCTGCCTGTCCCGGCGCCACACTCATAAAAAAAAAATTAAAAAAAGATGGCTGAAAGGTCTGTGATTCAGAGAGAGAGAGAGAGAGAGAGAGAGAGAGAGAGAGAGAGAGAGAGAGAGAGAGAGAGAGAGAGAGAGAGAGAGAGAGAGAGAGAGAGAGAGAGAGACTGCTGTTCAGTACAGACTGTATAGCACAGTATATTGTATTTAGTATCTGACAATTTATGAGTAATAACAAACTTTACCTCCCTTGTTAGTCATACTCAGACCATTCATGACAGTTTATAAGTCAGAGCTTGAATCATATTTTGTATTCAAACATTCATGCATATGTGTTCCTTGTTGTGCATATCCCAAGAGCTTCTGGTAGTCTGCAAGTCATAGCTTGAAAGCATGTTATAGATTCATATTTTTAAATGATCAATAAGTCATACCCTAACTACCCCCTGGGTGTCTTTTCATATCCAAATAGCTCCTGGTAATCTGCAAGCCATAGTGTAAATCATATGATGTATTTAAATAGCCAACAGTCCATCAGTAACACTTATATTACCACCTTTGTTAAGCATATTCAAACAGCTGGAAGCCTGCAAGCTATAGTTTAAATCATACTATTTATTCAAACATTCAACACTTTATCAGTAACTACTACATTACCTCTTAAACTGTATGTATCATAACTTGCACCAGAGCTTGAATAAGTGTTGTCTAGTTCCCTGAAATAATCACTCTGAGATTGATCCTCTAGCACCTCCTGGATATCCCTTGGTTCTAATCTTAGATCGAGAAAATCACTGCCGTCAGTGTAGTCCTTAAGAAAAAGAAATACAAAAATAAATGAATAAGTAAATGGAGTTTTGAACTCTTCCACCTTTTGTCAGGGTTGTGCTATGCTGTTCAAGAAAGCAGGCCCTTAATTTAGAACTGTATCTCTTCTTCTCTTTTTGAAGATAAGTACCACATTTGTTGGTCAAGGAAATAGGCCTATAGCTGAGAGTTGTATCTCTTCTGACATTTTTTAAGAAAAATACCACACCTGCTTGTTTTCAGGATCCTGGAATCTCCCTTAGATTGTAGCAACTTTTCATATCTGATGCATAGCACTATGGATAATGTTTTAGCACACTTCTTAAGTACATAAGAGGATACGTCATCAAGCCACATAGGTTTGTGAGCATCTAACTCCATCAGAGCCTTACACACCTCTATGACTGAAAAACCGTTGTTCTCCAATACCAGCCAATGATCACTCATCTCTGAAATCTGAGGGGGTGGAGTATTTTTTACTGTAAAAACTGACTGGAACTCCTTGCTCAATTCTTAACAGATCTCTTCATCTGTTTCAGTAATGCTTCTTTCTGCTCTCTTCAGCTTTAAACGTTGTTGTTTGGCCAGTAATTTTCCTTTGACAAAGCTGTGGAAAAGTTTAGAATTTGCCTTAAGTTTCCTGGCATTATCCTTTTCATAGGCCTTCTCCACCGTTTCTTATTTTACTTAGGTAATCATCTCTTACACGGTTGTAATTCTGCCAGGCATTTATACATTTTGATCTGTTATGCCTATTCCAGCATATGTCTCTCCATTCCTTTGCTCTCTTACATCCAATACTGAACAATTTCTCTTTGGCGTTTATAATTCACCTTTGGTACTTGATATGCAACAGCTATTTTCTCATAGTTCTCAAAAATATTTTGCGCATCTCTTGTACAGATTTGTTGTTAAAGGCAGCATGACTTTGTTGTTTGCATTGCGAGTTCGAGTCCCCTGATATATATATATATATATATATATATATATATATATATATATATATATATATATATATATATATATATATATATATATATATATATATATATATATATATATATATATATATATATATATATATATATATATATATATATATATATATATATATATATATATATATATATATATATATATATATATATATACAAAGGCTCTATTTCCATTTATCTGTAACTTTGTCCTATTATCTAATTTACCTTTTTCCAGGAAATGACTCATGGTCACCTATATCAGTTTATCTGTAAATCATTCTCGTAGGTTTTTCAAGTCGTTATCAGCTTCGTGGCAAAATGGTAACGTCTGCGACTCTGAGGCGGCAGGTCGAGGGTTCGCGCCCCGTCACGGACTGAGGTTAGTAAGGGCATACACTCAGGGTAACGATTACATCTACCAAAACAAGTCCTTCGTAAAGAAGGCAACCGTCCTAGCCCTTAGTAAAAAGGGAGTTCGTGACGTAAAACCGAATCCATCCAATCCATCAGCTTCGTGAAATGAGTTCTTTTGCATCTCTGTTTTTGTTCGATGTTTTCTTCTTCTTCTTTTTTCTTTTCTTTCTCTTTGAACTAATGCGGCTTACGAGGTTCTGCTCAGGAAATAAGATTGAGAAGTGAGCAGGATTCTCTTTCATATTTCTTCTTCTTCTTCTTCTTCTTCTTCTTCTTCTTCTTCTTCTCTTCTTCTTCTTCTTCTTCTTCTTCTTCTTCTTCTTCTTCTTCTTCTTCTTCTTCTTCTTCTTCTTCTTCTACTACTACTACTACTACTACTACTACTATAACTACTACCACTACTACTTCTTCTTCTTCTTCTTCTTCTTCTTCTTCTTCTTCTTCTTCTTCTTCTTCTTCTTCTTCTTCTTCTTCTCTAATTGTTATTATTATTATTATTATTATCATTATTATTATTATTATTATTATTATTATTATTATTATTATTATTAATAATAATTGTAGTAGTAGTCGTAGTAGGAGTAGTAGTAGTAGATTTCCTTTTCTTCTTCCACCTCCTCTTCTTCTTCTTCTTCTTCTTCTTCTTCTGTATTATCTTCTTGCGTGAGGCCCAATCTCCTTATTTTATGATTATACATATTAATTTGTATCATACTTTCAAGAGATTCACTTTTGTGCTTATGTACTGCCTCCTTTGTACGCTTTCATAGTGGCACATTCAGATACCCAGTTACTTGGGCTCTGGTTTGGATTTTCCCACCAGAATCCATCAGTGTGTCTTGACTCTTGGAGGGTAAAATAAGGGGGAATTTCCATCCCCCTCCCTCATTCAGTCGCGCAAAGGAAGCTGGAGGCGTTAGTCTTGAGAGAGAGAGAGAGAGAGAGAGAGAGAGAGAGAGAGAGAGAGAGAGAGAGAGAGAGAGAGAGAGAGAGAGAGAGAGAGAGAGAGAGAGAGAGAGTAATAATAATAATAAACCTTTATTTCCATTACAATACAATGGGTATTCGTCAACCGGGGCAAGCCCCAACCTCCCCACTGTGGTGACCAACCACAGCAGCACCTGCAAGTAAACAGCTTACACTCTCGGTCTTGGATGGGAACCGATCTCTTGACCTCGTGAATGCGAAGCCAGCGCATTACCACTGTACTAGCCAGCGGAATAAAGGATATTCAGGATTAATTGTCTAATAATTAATTTGCTTCCCAAGCTGTGAAAATTCTAAATGTGTCTAGCAGTGGGTTTCTAATTCATGAGGGTTTTTTTCAGCTCAGATAGAAAATGGACAGAATTATCATGTGTTTTCTGAGACCGATCCTAATGTATGTACCAAGAGAGTTCCAGAGGAGAGCCACATGGTGCCATCATTTCATTGATGACAAACTACATGACCTCTGTGTGATATCTGTAATATACTGGAAAGATTTTTGAATACTCACAGCATTTAAACTTGTGAACCAGTCTGGGTCCAGTAGATCAATCTCTTCGTTCATTATCACCTGTCTGAAAAAGAAAAAAGAAATGAGTGATGCCAAAAGAGTATCTCCCTCACCTTCGTGAAGATTAAAAGTTAAAGTTAAAGTTTGCGGTTTTAGCCCTACTATCAGAGGCATCGCCCCTGCTCTGGCTGGCGTCAGCCGGTGCAAGCCCCAACCCCCCACTGTGGTTTCCAGCCACAGCGGTAACCTTCCCAGTAAACAGCTTAAACTCTCGGTCCTGAACGGGAACCGATCTGTCGACATCGCGAATGCGAGGCCAGCCCGTTACCACTGTACTAGCCAGAAGGCAGGGTGTGATATGCTACTGTTATGTGGGAAAGGAAAAATTTCACACCAATAGTATACTCAATGTGACCTTTGAGCCGCCTAAAAGGGATAGGTGATCGGGGTAGGGTTAAGGTTGACTATACCTCACTAATCTTTATGTAATCCTTACCACAGAATGAGTGACAAAGAAGAGGTTGTATATGGTGAAGCCCCTCACCCCATATGGAGACTTCATAAAAGTTGAATCTTTCTAGTATACATATATGTGATTACCTAATTGTGTTTACGGGAAAGAGCCCAAAGCTCGTATCTTCCCGTCTCCTCATCGGCTCCATTTTAGACTTAGTGATACTTATCATACCTGTCCTTAAAACTATGGATTGAGATAGTATTAACTACCTCCTCGCTTAGCCAATTCCAATTATCAACTACTCATACACTGAAAAAGTATTTCCTTACATCCTGCAAAGAAGTTTTCTTACGAAGCTTCAAACTATGACCTCTAGTTCTAGAGCCAGCCATATCAAAATATCGATCCCTATCCACTCTATCATAACCATGAAGGAATTTAAAGACTGTCACCATATCCCCCCTCACTCTTCTAGCTTCGAGTGATGGTAAGTCTAATTCCCTCAGCCTCTCATCATAACTGAGATTTCGTTTTTCTGGCACCAGTTTCGTGGCATGTCTTTGAACTTTTTCAAGCTTAGCTATGTGCTTTTTCAAGTGCGGATTCCAAAAGGGGGCTGTATATTCGAGTTTTGGCCTCACATAGGTTACATAAATATTTCTGAACATTTCCTTGTCCATGTGCCTGAAGGCTACCCTTACATTTGATAAGAATGCATATGCTGCCCTTACTATGCCATTTATATGTATTTCTGGAGACAAATCTGCCAGTATGTTTACTCCTAGATCTCTCTCATTTTCTGTCTCTTGAAGTTGCACTCCAGCCACCGAGTAGTCAAGCTTGGGCCTTCTTGCACTTGTACCCATTCTCATTACCTTACATTTTGAAGTACTGAATTTCATTAGCCACTTTTCTGACCACTCATGCAGATTATTTAGATCCTCCTGAAGTTCTCTACCATTGTTCTCGTTTTTTACTTTCTTCACAATCTTTGCATCATCTGCAAACATATTCATGAATGAATTTACAGACTCTGGTAGGTCATTTACATATACAAGGAACAAAAGTGGCCCTAAAACTGAACCCTGTGGAACTCCACTACTAACTCTTCTCCATTCAGACACTGAGTGTCTTACTCTAACCCTCTGTTCCCTTCCTTCTAAGTAAGTTTTTATCCATTCCAAAGCATTGCCACCTATTTTAGCCATTGATTGCAGCTTCCTAATAAGTCTCCCATGTGGAACAGTGTCAAACGCTTTCTGGAAGTCTAGGAATATGCAATCTGCCCAGTCCTCTCTTTCCTGTAAGATTTGGCTTACCTCATCATAAAATTCTAATAAGTTTGTTACTGTTGATCTACCTTCTCTGAAGCCATGTTGCCTCACTGACAAAAAGTTTCAGGATTCCAAGTGAAGAGAGATATGTTTCCTTAGTAGTTTCTCCATAACTTTGCAAACTATGCTGGTCAAGGAAACTGGTCTATAGTTCAGAGCCGTATCCCTCCTTCCCTTTTTGAAAATAGGTATCACATTTGCTTGTTTCCAGCATCTTGGAATCTCCCCCGACTCCAGTGACTCCTTAAATATGATACTTAGTGCCACTGATATTGTGTTTGCGCATTTTTTAAGCACATGAGGGGATATGTTATCAGGACCTGTAGCTTTATGAACATCTAAATCCATCAGCGCTTTGCATACCTCTGTGGCTGTAAGGTTGATGTTCTCTAATACCAGCCCTTGAGCTTCTATCACTGCAATCTGAGGGGGTGGGGTATTTTCTACTGTAAATACTGACTGAAACTCCTTGTTCAATTCTTTGCAGATCTCTTCATCCATCTCAGTGATGCTTCCATCCACTATCTTTAGCCTTAAAACCTGTTCTTTTACCTTCAGTTTTCCTCTGATAAAGCTGTGGAAAAGCTTGGGATATTCTTTAGCCTTCCTGGTGATGTCCCTCTCATAGTCTCTCTCTGCCTCTCTCCTTTTACTTAGGTAGTCATTTCTTGCTCTTTTGTAGGTTTGCCAGGCATTTATGTTTTTTCTCCTCCTATACCTTTTCCAGCATTTGTCTCTCCACTCCTTAGCTCTTTTACACCCATTATCGAACCATTTCTCTCTGGCATGAATTACACCTACTTTGGTGACAGGTATGCAGCAATCTACTATCTTCCCATATTTCTCACAAAAGATGTCATACATTTCTTGTACAGATTTGTTGTAAAATAAGGTTCTCCAGTCAATAACTGCAAAAAAGCTCATTCATTTTAATGTAATCTCCTTTCAGATAGTTCCTCCTCATGTCCTCAGTGCCTCTACTCTCAGGAAGAATATCTTCAATGATATACTCCATCAACAACACACAGTGGTCACTCTTTCCAATTGGTGGTTCATACTCAATTTTTTCAATATCCAACACATGATCTGTGAACACTAGATCAAGTAGTGATGGCTCATCCCCACCCCTGGCCCTTGTTGGTTCCATTACATGTTGGTGTAGGAAATTCCCTTGTACGCAATCTAGGAATCTTGCCCCGAATGAGTCCTCACCACTGTGTGGGTCAAGATTTATCCAATCTATCTCTTTATGATTAAAGTATCCCATAATCAAAATCCTACATTTTTTTTCCCGTGCCATGTTAACAACTGAGTTTATGACTTCAATAGTACCTATATGACTTTCCTCATAAACTTCAAGCCTATTTTGGTTCCTTGGTGGGTTGCATACAACAGTTATTATAATGCTCTCTGACCCAGTATTTATGCGAGCAACAAGAAATTCCTTGAACTCACTTTCTATAGCCAAGTTTATTTCTTCAACTTGAATTCTTTCACTTATGAGCAGTGCTATCCCTCCACCAGTCCTCTTAGATCTTTCAACCCTTAGTATTCTGAAGCCCTTAGGAAAAACTGTGACACTGTTTATGTCCTCACTCAACTTAGTCTCTGTAATTGCTACTATATCTGCCTTACTGTTGTGAATCCTATATTTTAATTCTACTGCCTTAGCAGCTAATCCATCAGCATTTGTGTATAACAATCTTAATGAGGCCCCATCCCCTGATCTTCTGTCATTATCTTCTTTATCTCCCCTTTGTCTGGAAGAACTCTGAAACGAAAATTTTTCTTCTCTTCTTCATTTCTTTCATCATTTAACCTTCTTGCCTCTTGCAACAAGTTTTTGATCTTTCCCATCTCTTCCTGTGTTCTGTATTGTCTAATGAACACTTCTTTGAATTCTTGAAGGTCTTTTAGACTTTGTGTGTGTGTGTGTGTGTGTGTGTGTATGTGTGTGTGTGTGTGTGTGTGTGTGTGTGTGTGTGTGTGTGTGTGTGTGTGTGTGTGTGGTGTGTGTGTGATTACCTAATTGTGCTTACGGTAAAGAGCCCAAAGCTCGTATATTCCCGTCTCCTCATCGGTTCCATTTTATACTTAGTGATACTTATCATACCTGTCCTTAAAACTATGGATTGAGATAGCATTAACTACCTCCTCGCTTAGCCAATTCCAATTATCAACTACTCTTACACTGAAAAAGCATTTCCTTACATCCCGCACAGAAGTTTTCTTACGAAGCTTCAAACTATGACCTCTAGTTTGTGTGTGTGTGTGAAATTAAAAACAAGCAATCCTGAATAATAAAAATAATAATAATAATAATAATAATAATAATAATAATAATAATAATAATAATAATAATAATAATAATAATAATAATAATAATAATAATAATAATAGGAGTTGCATGAATCCAGTTACTAACGAATTAAGCAAATTCATATACAGAATTAAAAATTAATTAAAGAAAATAATATAAATACAGTACTGTGTAGTCACCGTGGCTCAGGCGGTAGCGTCCTCGACTTTGAAACGTCAGGTCGAGGGTTCGCGCCCTCCACGGTCTGAGGTTAACAAGGGCATGCACTCAGGGTAACGATTTCATCTGCCAAAATAATTCCTTCGCAAAAAGGCAACCGTCCTAGCCCTTGTTAGAAAAGGGAGTCCGTGACGTAAAACACCCTTTTAATATAAATACAGTACTGTATATGCTGTCCAATACGCAATTCAATAATGGTCCAGATATATTTCGAGAGCCAGAACACCAGTAAATTGGCCTCAGACATGTAGAAACTCCGAGAGGTATAATTTCTTTATCATTAAATTAGTCTGATCAAGGACTTTATTTTCCATAGGAAAAACCAGAGTAATTAATCCTTTTACCTATTAATATTAATTACACTGTAAATGTACCGTTTGTCTGACTTTACAGGCTTGAAACACCGAATCATTGTCCCAGCTTGATAGCCTGCGACTCTACAGGCTGCCTGAAGTAGTCTCCGTGGCAAAATGGTAGCGTCTGCGACTCTGAGGAGTCAGGTCCAGGGTTGGCGCCCAGTCACGGACTG